>KL265186.1:28569-39797 GCA_000699545.1 Podiceps cristatus | reverse complement strand
CCCCCCTTTCAGTTGGAAAGGTATGGCTTACTGCTAGCATTGCAGAGTGCAAGCAACTCTGGCTTAGCATTATTTTAAAGAAATTTTTAAAGTGCATTTTAGAAAGACTCAAGTGGCAACTGGAAATCAATGTATGTATAAGCACATGTATGTATTTGCAATGCACCCAAGCCTGATGCTTGAACAGATGCAGAGTTGGAACGGTTTCTCTCTTGGAAACCACAAGAAGAGTGTCTGTCTGGGAGCCACAGGCAAGGAAGGAAGGTGAGTGTCTTAGAAAGCAGAGTTGAAAGCTGCAACTAGAGAAAGGGGACCTGGAGTGCAGGGTTCCCGTTGCTGAACCTGGGGCTGGGTGCTCTCATGGGCTGCCCGATGGCTATGAGCTTGGAACTGTCACTCATAGGCTCTTAGATACTGGGCTAAGGGAACTGCAGTTGCCGAGCTTATTCATGTAAGTGCTGAATGTTTTGTTTTAAATTACATGCTTAAAATGTCCATTTGTTCCTATTTGAATATACTCCATTCAAACTTGCCAAGATTTATGTTCTAAAATGGGAACTGATGTCCCATTCTTTACAATCACTGTATTAGCACTCAAATAGTATTGCTACCCAGCTGGAGAGTCCTTTGAACAATCAGAGCACCTAAATATGGGAGATCCATATCAAGAATGACGTTTACAATGCAGAACTTGAAGTCCAAACAGTACTTCTGAGAATGGGGGCAAAAGATGCAAAGATCAAAAAAAAAAATCAAAGTAAAATATACTGTTTCTTTCCAAGTCAAAGTAAGTGTATAACTCCAAATGGGATGAACTACACAGAAAGTACTGCAAATCATATGTATCTAATGAAGATTAAAGTCACTCATGAGCTTTTAATGACATAGCATCAAGTAGCAAATATGGTCCTTATGCTGTGACTGTTCTGCAGATCAGAACCTTCCTCTTGTGCAGTAATAATCACTAAACTCCCATGTCCTACCCGCAGCTGCTATATTTGAATTAGGCAACCATTTTATGGAGGTGTGTTGTGGTTTAACCCCAGTTAGCAACCAAACACCATGCAGCCACTTGCTCACAGCCCCCCTCCCAGTGGGATAGGGGAGAGAATCGAAAAAAAACCCACCTTATGGGTTGAGATAAAGACAATTTAATAGGACATCAAAGGAAGAGAGAATAATAATTATGATAAGAGAATATCTAAAATAAGTGATGCACAATGCAGTTGCTCCCCACCTGCTGACCAATGCCCAGCCTGTGCCCAAGCAGCGATCCCCCCAGCCAGCTCCCCCCAGTTTATACGCTGAGCGTGACGCCATACGGTGTGGAATATCCCTGTGGCCAGGCTGGGTCAGCTGTGCTGGCTGTGCCCCCTCCCAGCTCCTTCTGCACCTCCCCGCTGGCAGAGCACGGGAAGCCGAAAAGGCCTTGACGTATTTGCTGCGAAGCAGTGCTTATACTAAAAACATCAGCATGTTACCAATATTATTCTCATACTAAATTCAAAACACAGCACTGTACCAGCTACTAGGAAGAAAATTAACTCTATCCCAGACAAAACCAGGACAAGTTGCCACATAGTTTTCTACATGTTTAATTCGCATTGTCCTTTTAGTCTGGGAAAGAGATTTCCATCATCCTCATTTTACAGATGAAAACTGAAGCCTGGAAATGTTAAAGGTCAAATTCATAGAGTCACTCAGATCTTGAATCCCCTCTAAGATGTTTGCAGTATCTATTTGGTTTGGTTGGTTTTGAGAAGTAAATTGATTAAGCTTATTTATTTCAGGAATTTTCCTGCAAATATGTTTTCAGCTTGTGTACAATGTTTCCTCTTACTAAACAGCTCCCTTGCTTTCCTTAATCTTTGCCTTTGGGACCTGTAAGGAGGAGTTTGTGTGCTGTACCGTACGGCATCAGCAGCTTTCCACCAACAGCCGCTGCTGTGCTCCTGCTCCTCCGGCCTGGGCACAGCATGTATTGCCGTCAGTGATGGGGCAGCAAAAATGCCTCAGGTTTTCCCATGTGGCAGAAGACTCTATTTGCTTTGTTGCCTTTAAATGCCTTTTCTAGTGGCATTCTCAAGAAGAAACGGATCTGAAATTCTCTTTGATTGATATCTCAATCTGTCTTTTGATTTCTCCTGCTTTTAAAGGTAATGGATAAGCTTCCAAACCATCCATCTCCTCCTTTAACCACTTCTTTCAGTGCATTAATGACTGAAAAGTTGCATTTTCATTTAATGTGAATTTGCAAAGAAACCTTTAGAAAATAGGCAGCTCTAATATTCTGACATCACTGAAGCTATTAGAAGAATAAATCAAAAGAAAATTCTCCTGCTGCTGCCTGCACAAAATGGGGAGAAGGACAGGGCAGAGGCCGTAATACTGAGATGCTACGCAACAGCAATTACCATAAACTGAAAAGGGCATAGAAATAGTAGTTAGTTGGGCTTCTTTCTCTGAAGCTGAGGCATGTCAGGAAGAGGGGAGGGAAACGTGCTATTGAAACTGAAGTCATGTTAATTGCCTTTATCTCACACTATGTTTTTTATTCCTTATTGGTTGACCTTTTTTTAATGCATAGGAAACCATTAGAATATATCAAAGACATTACCTGTAGAAACCGTAGTAACTATTTTGATCTGAATGCAGTTGAGTCTGCTCACACTGGTGGTGGATTTAGCTCTTAGAACTACTGCTAGTAGCACTTTGTTTGCAAGATTGTATATAGTGATGCTTATCCAGCATCTTAATATCCTAAGTGATATTAAGAGCCCGTATCTGTTCAATGAGTAGGACTGGTTTTGTGGGGATTGTTTATACTTGGGGACAAGTTAAGGACAAGTCTGAGTACCTGGATTCTTTCTCATAGGGGTCTATGCTGCCATGCTACAGAGAGGAAGTAGTGATGGGGAGAAAATGAGTCACAAATGAGTTTTGAAATAATTTGTGAAATAGGGAAGAAGCAAGCAGTACCATGAGAGTTTTGATTTGGCTGAGGGATGTTCTGCTTTGGAACCCATCCCTGCTTCTTGGCTGAATGAAACTACTAATTTCAGAAACAGTTTTTCTGCTCCTGAAGAAAGAACTTTGTTCTTTTGCTGTATGTTCTTTGCCCTCTTCATTTTAAGGCAGGTAACTTGCAGGTACTCCCCTGGCTTCGACAGAAGCCCCTCAAAGAACTTGGAGAAGTCATGTAACCATTCTCAGTCTCGCCTTTAAGAAGGCAATAATGTTTGCAGGAGCCACAGAGGTTTTCTGGGACTTTGTTGACATCTAGAAGTGCAAATGTTCCTTTGTTGGCCAAACAAACCTACACAGTGCAGAGGCAGAAAGTAATGATTTCAGATTTCTCTCTCTCTCTGCTATGCTTCTGCTCTTTGTTCAACGAAGGCTAGGCAAAAAAGGCATGCTTTATATTTCCTTTACATTACAACTCCAATACAATATTTACAATTTTAATGCTTTGTGAGCTGATCTAATGACTTGGGTTTTTTTCTATGTGACTGATACTCAAGCACTTTAATGATTACTTGCATCGCTTTCATTATTCAGGTAAAAAATGTATCTACCTTTACGATGCAGATAACACTGTACAGCTGATGAGGCTCCAGAATCATTAGTAACTTGACCTTCCTGTCTGATTCATACTTATGAATCTAATAATAATCACATGTGGAAGAGTCAATAGAGAAATAATGTAGCACACTTTTAGTACCCTAATTCAGCAAAATAAAACATGAGGAGCGTTTCAGTAATTTACTATAGCTTCTGTATTTCAGCTGTTTTGTGCTCCACCATGAAGATAATTATCTTGGTAATTAGTTATATTGTTATTTAATAGTCCCCAGACAATATTCTATTTTTTGAAGGAACAGGCCTTTCCTTCTATATCTTCCTCCCCATTACAAAAAATGTTTATCTATGAATCTTCCCTTTGCCAATTCTATTTTTTTTTTTTCTGTTTACTACTTTCCTCAAAAAGATCCCAGTTATTGAAAGATAGCTTCTGCTTAGTAGCGGAGCTACAGGAAACTCCCTGCATCTCTCCGAGAAAGCCACAGGAACTGCTCCTGAACAAGCAGGGCTGGCAAGGGAGAGCCAGTGAGAGGAGAACAGCAGTTGGCAGCAGTGAGGACTGAGACCATAGAACTGTCCTCTAAAACCTGGGTTTCTTCTCACCTGGGCTTCTAGGGAAACAGGCAAAGTGAGATGATTGGTGAAATGTACTGGTGTTGAGGATGGTGAACCTCAGTTTCTTAAGTCTGATGAAAATGAATCTTTGTTAGACTTGTACAAACTTAGGTGGGGAGCTTTTAACCATTCCTGGAGTAACAATGGTGAAAACAACAGGCCAAGAGTAGAAATCAACATGAGAAAGAATGAATTACTTCCTGGGAGTACTTGAGCTTTGGTAGCTTAAATAAGCAACTAAGCTCCCAAAAGTTGCTGTAGTGGGACATGGCTGGAGCTGACATTCTGAAGACCTAAGTCACCATTTGAGGCCGGGAAGGGGTGAAGCTGTTGATGCAGCATGAGGAGAATCCCACCAGAAGGTGAAGGGGTGGCAAAAACACCAGAGGAAAAGACACAAGGCAAGGGAGAGGTGGGGGGAATAAGTCTGGAGACTTTTGAATTTGAGTGTAGGTGGTTATGACCTCAATAAAAACATTTTCCCCAGTGTCACCCTCATTCTCAGAGTGATTTTTATTCCTCATGTTTAAGAGGAACAGACTAGTGTCTCTCTTCTTTTGTCTCACATCGCTCCCTCTGTGGTACTATTTCTTACAGCCTTAGCAGGAAACAGCTTGTTTGCATATATCTCTTATAATACATAACATAGCTTCTAGTTTATTTAATGCCTTCAGATTTTGTGCTTTCTGGTACTGACCTTGTTGAAATTGTCCTTTCAGACAACACCAGTTCCCAGAAACCAAGCTTTCCTCTCTAACTTTTTGACTGTATAGAAGATGGTCTTTTTTTTTTTTTTTTTTTTTTAATTCACTTAGTGACTCAAACTCCACAAAGTACCATTCTTACTTCTCACCAGCTGGTGGTCCATATGCCACTGCATCTCTACTCTTGTAAATACAAGTTTGAAGTCATGCTCACGGATCAGGCTTTTGGTGGTTAATGTGGCAATATGTTAAAATGTCAAATGATGCAGAATGGTACTTTGGGGGGGGGGAGGAACTCAACATTATTCTGCACATTTCTAAAGCTTTCTCTCTAAGGGGTTCCCAGTGGTTTGCAGACATCAGGGGATTTTTGCAAATCTGACTGGGTCAGCACAGGCTTGGGATTTGGGGTCCACAGCATCTTAAGAGAAGCATCTGTGAGAGGCAGCGGCTCCCAGCTTCTCAATGTTGTCTACCAACATAAGTTTAAGTTCTAAATTAGGAACAAAAAACATAGCCTGGCACATTGCCCATGAAAGATTGCCAGCTTCTAGCTGAAACTTTTCATTACTCTAGGAAAGGTAGTAAGGGTTCCGCTGAGGGGAACATTCCCCTGAGGAGATGGAAGTTTGTGACATACTTGAACCTTGACAGTACTTTAGTGAGAATCCTAATGGCTATGGCTGTAACCCATGACTGTAGAACAAGACTGTCAGAGCCTTCAAAGCTTTAGCCCTCAGTCCATCTTTTCAACTCAGTAGTTGCAGCACCTTCACCACCTGCATTTCAAGCAGATGTACAATCTCCGACCTGTAATACTTCCTCTTTGCATTGCATAATTGCCCTTAATTTCAGCAATCAGGGCACAACTCTGCAAGCCAATGCCCTAATTTCTGGTGTTGAAGAAAATAGTCAGGATAAGAATAGAAAATGCAACTAATAGCTTTCTGTAAAAGAGCTGCCACTAGTAAAGGGATAACATTTTTGTTGATTTTACTGATTCTGCTGTTAATAAGAATGCTTTCTGCCATTGTGAAAGTTGTAGTTAACTAGTCTCCAGTTCACTGGGTCATAGCAAAGGTATAAGGAAACATGTTCTAAGTAGATTTGGAAGACCCTGAACAGTTTAGTAGCTTTGTGCCATGAATCCACGCTGTAGGTGTATGCCTGCTATGTTTCCAATTAATGCAGACTTGTAGCAGGCAACATTCTAGATATGAGTGACAAGAATATCATGTGAGTGCTTTGTTCTTCACATGAATGTAAAAAGTCTAAATAACACTGCCTTTTAGATAAAAGAATATGTTGCTTTCTCGAGTCTCTTTCTGATTCCATTAATCTCTCTGCAAAACTGTAGTTAACTGCTTCCAGCTTCTGTGTGGTCTGTGCAAACCAATACGTAATGTAACTAATCTATGCATAATGAGGTAGATAACACTCAAAAAGGAGTTGTAGTTCTGGGAAAAATTGGAGTCCTCCAAGGATGCAGTAATGGATTCATTCAGTTAGAATACAGCATGCAACCATATCTGTGCCTATTTATATCTTAAGATGCTTCCCCGATGTTGTGTATATAGAGAAGATGAATAAGGAGATGGGATGGTCTACAAATCCAGGCTGTTAATTTAATCAGAACTGTCTGCTCTGCGTGCCATAATAATTAGCAATTCAATGCTATAGGAAACTTATGATGAAAATCCTCATAAACTTTGGTTTTACTTTGCAATAGGAATTGGAGAGCTCTTCAGGGGATGGAAATGAGAATGCGAAGTCCCAGTAGAGAAGACCAGTCCGCATTGTATAACCAGCAAAGTATTCATTAGAATTTTACTATCAAAACTGTAATGGAAACCTTCCACGTTTCTTGAATCTAAGTAAATGTAGCTGTTGTCACTTCTTTGCTACATGGTCCTAGGTTATAATAAAAGTTGTCTTCCACAGTGGACCATGGGAGGGTTTTCACTGCATTAAAAAAACAAACCAAACCAACCAACCAAACAAAGCTTTTAGATGAGAACAAGTGTTCTTCAAAGCAAAGTATATTAAGCAAAACTGGCTAGGTTAGCATTGTTTCTCTCAAAAGGTTCCAAGTGCATTGTGTGCTGGAATTAATGGGACATCTCTCTCGGAGATATTTTTCTTTTACATTTAGATGGTATTCAGTCCTGGTTTGTAAAGAAAACCCTCCAGAAGCTCACAGCATGTGAAAACTGTCAGTTCTAGTAACTGAATCTACTGAGGCTTTGTCAAATTAGAAAACATAACACAGTTAAAGGAAAGCAAGTTGGAGTCTACAGTTACTGTAAAAATCTACTTTGTCAGCTTTGTCAAGGTGGGGAGAAAAAAAAAAGTTCCTGTAGTAGGAAGTTACCTATTAGCTAGAACTATTTGCATTATACGCAGTAGACAAGACAACTTTACTCCTCTAAACTGACATTTGTCAGCAGGCTACCTGTTTAGTGCTATAATTTCACGTACTTCTAATTTCTCAGAAAAAAATTTTCATTACTTTTAGGTTGTGATTTCTCTTGTAGATTGAGAAGGAGGGAAGGGGAGGAAGTTGCTTTGTTAACAAACAGTATAGGTCAGCTAAATTTGGCCCAAAGAAACTTATGTCAGTTTTCTCTATCTATGACTCATTTTTTCCTTCTCCTGCCCATATGCTCTGTTGCCAGAGCTACTTCTTGAGTTATGCAAAGGACTAATTAACTTTCCTCATGGAAAAGCCAAGACTCTTGAATTTGGTCATTCCATCACATGAGACTGGGGAGGACTGCGTATCTCCTAGAGCTTTCCAGCTCTTGGTTCCTCTAGTAGTGAAAGAGTTTAATAAAGAGCACTTGATATAAAGACAAGACACAAACTGGCTGCATCTTGTGAAGAAATTAAACAGGATGAAAGAAACAGGAAAACACGCTTCAGGAGACTCCACAACTGGCAATGTTGTTTTAGCAAGGGGTCTCCAGCACCTACCACAGCAGTTCCAGCTGCAGGGCAAGGAGACTGCTTTGCCTACCACATGAGGGAAAATTTAAGCAAAGTGAATGATGGGACTTTCTGTCAGCCCTCTTTACACACACACCTCCCTCAGCCTGCCAGATATCTAGATGCTCCATAGCAAAGGCTGGCATTAAGTGGGCTGAAAATCTCCTCAGGAGCCTGCCTCTCATGCCCATGGCACCTGGTGGCATTGGTACAGTAAGGACGGCGTAAACCAGGAAGATTTTGCTCTTCCCAAAAACTTGTGAGGGGTCAGAAATGAAGGGGAACTACTGAAGCTGAGATTTGGCAGGGTCATGATGCCGATGTGGTTTGAGAAACCAGGGCCTTCCCCTCATGGCTCTGCCAGGTACTATGTTTGCAAGGCTGCAGGAAGATGGCAGAGTGGGGGTACCAAGGCCAGCTGCTGTGCAGATTTGGACAAAAATAAGCCAGGCTAGTCATGCACCCCTTTTAGCAAGAGCCTGTCTATGAATCCAGCACTGGTAAGGTGTAGGACTGAAAGCCTATTTGGACTTGCATAAAAATGTTTTGCTCTTTTTTTTTTTTTTTTTTGATTAGGACAATCAAATTTTCCTGTGTGTTAAGCTATGATATTGCTTTCCCAGTACTTTACTTAAATATCTTTGCTGCTCTTTCTTTCACCACGCTATTTACATTGCTTTGGGCTAGTTTGCTGGGTTTTTCATTTTTAACCAGCGTTCAGAGTATTTGACTCACTTGATCTTTTCCCTCTTTAATTGTTGGTCTCTCATCAATCTAAATCAGAATGCAAATACAAATAGAAACATCACTGTTATTCAGAAGCTAGGACTAAAAACTAAGCATACAATTTATTTTGAATTCACATAGAACTATTCTGGTGCTATAGATTGTTTGTATACAGTCTAAAAATCTTTATTTCCCTATAGAAAGAAGCACTTTTCTCATCATGAAGGGTATACCTCTGTCCATGATGTAATTTGTCACTAGTTCCCTGATGAGTTCTTAGAATATTGGGTAGAGTTGCAAAACATTTATTTTTCAGCCACTCATGGATCTGCATTAAGTCTTGGAATGTATTTGGTATGTGTTGGTCTGGAGTGCTTCAGATAAACTCCCTGGAAATACTACTTCCTTGTTACAGGATAGAGATAGGATTCATACCAAGAGGAAATAATATCTCAAAGGGCAAGTGACCCAGCGGTTACAAACTTAGTTTAATATACATGTGCAAAGTCATTTGTCATACATTTAGTGCTACCTAAATGCCATTTCAAGCATCTGCATCTGTAGGACTTCTTAACAGTAAGACCAATTATACAGATATATAGACAATTTCTTTTTTTATCTGTAGACTACTCTGTACAGGCAAAGCATTGAAAACTGTGTTAATATGTTTAGTACCTTGGTTAAGCCAGCATCCCTGAGTTAAATAGCAGCACAAAGATCTAACAGTTTTTAAACAGAAATGCACACAAAAGAGAAGTGCTGATTGCTTATCTCTTCAAATTACCTGCTGCAAGAATGAGCTCTTGGGGAATGGTGAGGGAAAAGATTAAGCTACTATTCATTGCTGGGAATTCCAGTATAGCTCTTGGAAGGCCTCAAAACCAAAGCATCTTCTTAAACTGATCCTCTTGTCTGAACGGCAGTTACAGCTAACAGAAACATAAAATGAGGTCATCTGTTTGACCTGATCTTTATGGAAACTTCAGAGTTAAGGCCCTTTGCTCTGACATGGATACGAAACTTTGTCTTGTTGAACAGAGAGCAGCAATTTGGAGCTGTTGAGTCATCAGAGTTTTTTGTGAATATGAGGGTCTTTGTAGCACAACAGGGACTCCCTGAAGAACTCGGTGACTTCCAGAAAAAGTTTGAGGCTCCTCTTATCTTCTAGGACACCTTCCTCTTCTTCCTCCTCCTTCTTTTAAAGATGAGCAAAATCAAGGTGATATAGTCAAAATCTGCATTTTGCTCTGAGCAGCTGAAATGGCATTCATGTAGTCACAATGTCCTAGTGTGTCATGTCAGTCAGTCAACTACTGCTTTGCCAGCAATGTTCCTCTCAAATACCATTTGCCCTTCTCGATGCAAGTCTGCTGCATGGGGCGTGTGTATGGCCTCTCGCACACAGTTTCTCAGTTATGGTTTTGCTGACATGGTGACAGTTGGGCAAGCTCAGTATGAAAGCTAGATTTCTCAATGCTTTTACGAGCTTTACAAATGCATATAGGAAGAAAGTCATGCTCTAAGAGGCAGTATAACTGCATGTGACATGAAGGCCCTTTTTATCCCAGTATAAACATTACTGCAAACCAAGCAATGAGCAGTGACTCTGCACTGTTCGATGAGGTGGATCTTGGTACTCCCAGAAGAGTTGAGTGACAAGGGCTGTGCAGTTCACGTGAACGGTAGGATGGTCACACACATCAGAGACATCCAGCAAGGAGCTACAGGCACTTATGATCCTGCTATTGCTGCTCAAGGGCTCTGTAAATTATACAGTCCTCATATTCATGAATTCCAAAAAGCATGATTATAGTCCACTATCTACTGCCTATTTTTCAGCACACTGTACATCATGCTAAGGTGGTTCTAGATCATCTCTAAAACATCAAGACAATTCAGCCCCTTTTTTTTTTTTTTTTTTTTTAATGTGAAAAACTTAATAGTTTTGACATATTTCAGATGCTTTTGATCTTTAAAGAACATTGAATCAAATGTGGTGATACAGGGTTCTTATTTGAATGCATTCTAAAGTCACTTGTGTGTAAATCAAAAATTGATTGGTAAATTAAATTGCCTAAACCATGCCAGCAGCAGCGGAGCTGGCAATTGTGAAAGCCTGTAATAAAGTGTTGCAGACAAGTTATCTCCTTCCTTTCATCAGTCTGTATGCTGTAGCAGCAACAAGCATTCAAATTGTACTTGATTTCACCACAGAGCACACTCAAGTGCAGTTCACAAACTATACTGCCCGTGAACCATCTGGGATTTGCAGCTTGGAACCATTTATACTCTTCAGTTTAAGATTGTTTTGTTACTGCTGCAGTCGTTGCCACCGTGTGCTTTGCGAGTCGCTGCTTTCACTGTTCAGCACACATCCCCTGATAGCTTTGGCCAGAGCACTTACGTAAACTGAAGTCTAGTTGCTATTAGCAATATAGGGGATGCAGAGAGCATCTGTTTTTCCCACCTTTGAATTTTCTGACCATTAAGCATCATTGCATCATTGCGGGGGGGAGTGTGGGGGTGTGGAAATTCCAACAAAAAATCAACAAAAATAAACCTGTTCTGGAAGCTACAAAGTTTTTGAACTCATCACAAGTTCTATATGAAATGGAC
>KL265186.1:0-28538 GCA_000699545.1 Podiceps cristatus | reverse complement strand
AATGTTTTTGAAAAAAGTTTTTTTTTTTTTTTTTTTTTTTTTTTTTTTTTTAACATTTGAACAAAATGCCCCCTTCTTTTTTTCCTGAGTGGGTTATAGCATTGCTCAGAGATGCACTTTGCCTTGCAAGAAAGGGGTAGGCAGAGCATTATCTGTAAGCTTGCTATCACCTAGGTCCAGCCTCTTCCCCGTGACTCACTGCAGCTCCCGGTTGATGGCATGGCTCATCTCCTCCTACCTACTTCGTTGGTCCCTTCAGATGTTTGCTCAGCTCCCACTTGTCCCTGCAGGCCACTTTACACAGCTATACCTGGTTTCATTCAACTTGAATCTATTCTGCCCTCTGTTCCTGTCATGTTTCTTGTTTGCTGGCCACTTTTATCTACTCAATATTTACCTAGAACTAAGATATTACAACACAAGTTACAGCAGGTGTCTGGAGATGATTCCATCCATACCAGCATCGCTGCCTTTTAGATCATTCTTCCAAGTATCAGACAGCAATTCGGGCACAGGGTTGTAGGACAACATAACAACAACCCCCCTGCCTCAGTGAAGTAGCGCTAATTTGACTGACTAGCACAGGTAACAGTAATAGTGGAAATGAAGTGGGATGGACTTCAGTATAAGCTACACAAGCGTACTGCCAAGGGGCAGCATTAATAAAATTCTCGGAGGTGCTAGTATAGGTAGATCAGCAAGGCTCTGTGCCCCAGCTGATCCCAGTTCCAAGGCTATAGTTCCCCTGGAGTCTGTGAATACATCCTTGTGTGTCCGTTGGTCCCGTTGCTATGGTTGACAACCACCAAACTTAAAGCTGAGTGTAGTCTCTCGGGGGGAGAGACGTCTGGTTTAGCTGTGCTGCAGTCACACCTTGGATAGCAGCGAGAACAAACCAGATGTGCTGAAAACAGCACTGCAGGGCTGTCACTGCTGCTAGGACTGCCTGGGAGATGAAAACATCTTGCAAAGCAGACCAAAATGAAAACCTGCTTTACCTGTTTGAATAAAAGTAGGCAGCTCTTTTCCTTTTTTAATTCCCTCTTTCAAAATGGACCCAACATTCGCCCAGTTAGGTGACTTTTCTACTATAACCTCTAACGATCCCAAACTCATGGCCCTTTCACAACCAGCATTTCCCTATGCTCTTTTGCTTCTGAGCTTGCCCTGTACCATCTCTTTGTCTGTGTCCTCAGCTGGGGTTTGAAGTCCCAGCATCAGTTAGAGCTTACAGACACCACCGAGCAAATGCTGGAGCTGCTGCTTGCCCAGCACTGCTGTTGTTCCGTGGCGTTGTGCCTCTGTGCAAGGCAATGCCTCCCAGCACAGCAGCTGTGGATGTGAAGACAAGACCTAGGGTAAAGCAAACCATGTTTGTTGTTTAACTTTCTGGAAAAAAAAATCCTCTCCTTGTGTTCAAGTAACTATGGTAAAATTAATGTAGGTACAGGCTGAGAGAAGGAACATGGACAAGGTGGGGATGACAGGAAATTGCCATGTGTTCATTAGCATATGAAGAGGGCTAAATTTATACCAAGTACAAGGAAGGCAGCATGATCTAGTGGGCATTTAGGAAGGTATTCACATTTTTACTAAACTACCGCAGCAGCTTTTCCCTAGGACTGCACGTGCCTCTGATGTTCCTTTTGAAGAGGCTGGTATTCCTTACCGCAGATGAACTCAAACATGCTTGAGAAAAGTCCAAGTCTGAAAATTCAAGAGACTTGGATTGAGCTGCTGACTTACTACCAGCTGTATGTGCAAAACAAGTCACTTCATTTTCATATGCTCTGGAACAAGGGCTACACTGAAACGAAGATGATGCCTCACAGGTTTCTTGAGACATGGATCACTTTAACCAGAGATCCCGGGATGATTAGTAAAATGCCGCTACTGATGCTACCAAAATAAAGTAATCCTCAGTTGGGGAATACCAGGGTTACATTGCAAAGTAGAAAGTCAGTCTCCTTGCAGGCACTAATTATGTGAGCCTGGCAGCTGATGGTGGTGATGATGCATCCTTTTTTATGTACTTTTAGATACACAATTCAGCCTATTATGGATCTTGAAAGCTTAGAACTAAGAATATTGATTTATAGAGTTTCTGAATTGTCACTGAAATTTTAAGAGTGTATTTTTTTTTTTTTAAAAAAAGCTCTTATTGAACAACATCTGTCGCCTCAACTGGCATTTCCTGTGGAGTGAGATACTCCAGTGTAAGAAACACTGAGAATCTGGTCAATATTTATGTACAAAAATATATCTGGAGGTCTCTTATGCCAAGCCTTACAACATTTTCACTTGAAAGGTTGAATGTTATAACCTGTATTTCAAGCAGGATTAAATGGAAGCAAAGAAAAAGCTACCAGGAGTTTGTCCAGGAGTTGCGGTGGTAACTGGTCTTTCATTTGGACATCTAGCCAAGCTATGGATTCAATTTGACTCAAAGAAGCAGTTTCCAGAGTACTTGCAATTTTGTGTGCCAGCCACCACAGATCTGCAGGGCCTCAGACTTGGAAGGTATGTTTTTCTCCTCAATGTATGCACTGAGGAGAGCACACTGCTAAGAGTCCAAATAAGATAGGATAGGTATATTTGAAATTTACTTTACCTAAGATTTTCAGTCCTTGTTTATAGACATGAAAAAGAACCAGATCCAAAAGACTGTATTTAAAAGGTTGTAATCAGAAGTAATTAATGTTTAAAGTGACTGTATAACCATACACAGCCAACCTACAAAAGTGCAGATCCTCAAGAGGTTTGTGATTAGTAGTTAGCCTTACTTGCTGCTGAATATATTTGTACCTTGAGATGTTATAAACACTATGTACTGCTAAGAATTGCTCACAGTGTGAAGACTTCATTGCAGTAACTGATTCTTCTAGTCAAAGTTTTAGCACAAAATAGCATGCTTCCACTTCTAGAGGAAGTCGTCCCTGTGTCAGGCTAAATGCTGATACTCTGCTTCCTACTGCTCCTTCCACCTGTAATGCTGCCACGTCAAGCCCCTGCTGAAAAGGAGAGGAGGTGGCCTTGCAGGTCACAGTGGCTCCTTGGTCTGTGAGGGGAATTATTCCTGCATTACCTCAGATGAATTGCATCTTTCCAGCTAGATTCTGAGCAAAGGAATGTATTACTGAGAGGTGTATTAGTCTGCTGCACCATTGCTTGTGCTTCCCTGGCTCAGTGAATTTGGAGCTGAATAAAGTATGGGTCATCAGTGGGTCAATTTTGCAGGTTCCTGTATTTGCCCCTCTGAATGGGTCTGGCCACCCTAGTCCTTGGAGTGCCCCAGATGCACTGGGGTGGAGAATGTGCAAAGCTCACCCAAAGACTTCCAGAGCTGCCTTTTTAAAATGTTTGGCCCTGTGGGCTCCCAAGGACTGTCACTGTGGAGCAGCTCCTCTGAAAAGTGTGATTATCTGCACCTGTGCTTCGTATGTATTTAAAAGACTTTCTTGAAGTGTACTGTGGAATGCAAACCTGGATTTACCTAATCCTGAGGCTTTTCAACTTGGCTGCATAGATTATCCTGTGGGCATCCACCTTGTTCCCCTTCTCCTTTTTCACCAACAAGGCTTTGGTTTGTTTCTTTTTCACTAATTCCAGACCTCATTCTCCTCCCTCTTTTGCAGGAGCCTCATACACTCTGTGCAGCCCAGCTCTGCTCTCACCCTCTAGTTCTCAGGCCAACACCGTCCCAGCTGATGTGGGATGGCACATCCTCAGCTGGCTGCAAAAACTGAGTGGGGAAGGAGGTGGGCCCAGGGGCTAGGGCAGGACATATTCAAGTGTCAGATGGGAATGGTTTTTCCTGTGATGTTACACCGGTTTCTACATGTAACAAAAATTCCCTCTTTCCTACTGATCTGCCCTTTTCCCTCCTGTTCCTTTCATCCTTCCCCCGGCTTCAGGCTATCTCTTTTCATGGCATCTCTGAAGCCCCTGTGCTTAAAAGGCAAGGTAATATAGGTAATCTGGTTTTTACCTGGGTGCCAGACTTGGATAGCTTTAGGAAAAAATCTAATTCTCTCAGGTCTGTGGGTTCACTGGGTATTTAAAATCATGACTCCAGATTTGATTACTGTTTCCTGAACCTGCTGAGGGTTCTGTCAGTTTGCGTCCAAGACAGCTATAGACAGGGAGCCTGGAAAAGTTCAGGATGGAGCAGCACAGCTTCTGTGCTGGATCCTGCCGAAGCTCCCCCAGTGCCGCTTGCTGTGTCACTCGGGAGCTCAGGGAACCCTTGCACTGGCCTTGCACCAGCTTGGGTGATGAGGATGATGTCCATCAGAAGCAACTTTTACATGCAAGAATTGTAAACAGAAAACTTAATTAACAAACTCCTGACACAGCCTGACCCTTCTCTTGTTGGAGTTAATAGCTGAACTCCCACTTCCTTCAGTGAGGCGTATGGGCTTTTCCATCTCTATAGTGCTCAAGAAGTACTGAGGTAAGGACTGCTTCCTGCCGACAGCTGCGAAATGAGGGTGCTAGGAAACTGGAGCTTTATGGTTGTTTACTCTTGTCATAACAAATTCTTTCTTTTTGAATATATTCCTGAGCTCATTCTCCTGGGCTCTGCAGCCTGTTATTGCAAATGTGGCAAGAGCCTGTCTACTAACAGCAGAGGCCAAGGCATGCTTTGGAAAGTATTACAAGTATTGTATTGCATTTGTGCACACATGCTTAGCAAGAAAGCATGTAAACATATATTTGCTTGCATCTTCTGACAGTTATTCATGACATGAGTGTGCATATACCACAGGTGATCTTGTTTGGAATTTTTACTAAACGCAGGATCTCATACCAAGGTGCTTTCTCAGTTGTTACTCAGGAAAAACTCACACCTTTAACATTATAGTGCTTATATACATGCAAAACCATAATACATCACACAGCGTTTTTCTTTCAAGTCAAAAGTTATAATACTTTCATTGTCAGGAAACACTACCAAAAAAACACAACCGAAGCACTTTATAAATCAATTCCATTAGAAACTTTCGGACATACATCTTCAAGTCCACTGTAAGAGACTTAACCTCCTACTTCTCAAATGAAAACCAGGATTTTGTTTCCAGCCCAGAATTCATTAAACACTCAGCCAAATCTCTGTTCCTTCATATTTGCTACTTCTTCCCCAGTTATTTCCAGAAGTTTAGAACTATTCTGCATTTCTAGTAACTAGGGATAGCCATTCCAAACTCAAGGAATCTAAAAAGTTGTGCTTGGACAATAGTTGTCACTAACCAGAGCCACCAGGTTTGGAGAAGGAATTTGGGCTTGTCCAATAAAACCAGATAAGAGCATGGCCAATGTTTTGTGTTATTAAAATATTTGTAAAGTATTAAAAGGTAGTAAAATGTTCAGCTTTTACCTACCACTTTGATAATACCTGGGGATTTTACGAATAGACAGGACTTTTGGTTTTGGATTTTTTCTTTTTTAATTATTTTTATTTTTTTAAAAAGGGCTAGAATGCTTTCTTCTTTCTGTTTCTTTCTTAACAACATACACAAAAGCAATATCCCCCCAAAGCAGACTTGCACTCAGACATGAGGTGGAAAACTTATGTTTATAAAAGCCATCTCCTTTTGCTTAAAGCAGAGAGATATGCTGAGAAACTGGTACAGTATGACAACATTTTAAACACAGAGGAGACAAGATTTATCTGGCTGGTATACAATATAAAACAAAAATCGAACACCAATGTTACAGCATTATATTGAAACAAACCACAGTAATTAGATGCTTTGAAGTCAAGCCTATATTTTCTTCAGCTTTTTCATGAATTATTGATCCACTTTCCTCATTAAATGGAATGGCAGGCTCTTGCAGTAAATGGACAAGTGACTACAACATTTATATAATCAAATATTCTCTGCATCCGGCAATAAAACATCTTTGTGTGTAAAACATCCTTTCTGAATTGACATCCCTGCAAAACAGATTTACTAGAATAACCACATTCCTTTTCTTTTGTCTCTAAAACACAGCTTCCCTTGCAACAGCATGCAATCCAGTATTTTACACTGATCGTATTAAGCAAAATATTTTCCAAGAGCCTGTATCGTCCATTGTGCAACAGAACATTTCTTCTCTGTAATGAGATGTAAATAAACTGTCTCACTTACCTTATTTTCTCCATCTCTGCCGCAGAGGCCTACAAGAAATCAAATAATAGAAGCAAGTGAATGAAAGAAAACATTCACTCTGCAGATTTATGCATAGTTAAGGCTTTCCAAATGGTTTTCGACAAGTGTCTACAAAGCGACGGTAAGCGAACCCCACATCTGCATTAGCCGAAAATAACATTGACAGATGAACTGGGGAATAATGCAGCACGCTGCAGGAGCACTGTATACCCACGAGCCATGGGCAACAGAATGACTCAGTTGTAGCGCTGAGGCAGAAAATGGGGAGGGAAAAAAGAAAGCAAGCAGCAGCAAGTAACAGGTTACTGTGCCTCCCGGGTTTCAGAGGAAAAGTTGAAATGCGGCGGTACCCTCGGTACCCTCGGCAGGGTGGGCATGGCAGCGGGGCTCGGCTGGCGGGGCACGGACAGGGACTTCATCACACCTGAATTTCCAGTTCAGTTCATCCCCTTTCACAGAGCCTGGCAGATGGAAGGGACACAAGCTTGCCTCCTTAGTGGGAGTTTCCAGTAATCAAATTACTTTCCTCAAGTAATACACTATCTTGACAATTAGCATCTCAATACATAGAGCCTTTCATTAACCCTTTCCTTGCTACTTACCCGGGCTGCAGTTTACAACTCCGGCAGCCCCTCTGCCCCACTGCCGGCCGCTGCAGCCAGGCTCCCGGTAACCCTTTGGCAGCTGCTCGACACTCCTACAGTCCTGAATCTTTACATCCTGGCAGAGCCGTAGGTGGTCATTTCATTAATCTGCCCGGTTTCTTTTTGCCGTACAGATGCTGTAAATCCCGATTTATCTATAGCACAGAGACTCATTAATCTCTCTGACACCACTTATATCAAAAGCAGAGTCTTGTTAACCCTTTGATTTCTTTCCATCATTATCTTGTGCTGATCCTTAATAGCCGCTTCCATTTCATTTTATCACACCACTGGCACAGAATCTTATCGGTCCTCCTGGTCCCGCTTTGTTGTAACTAAGGAATGAGCACTCGGAGCAATCCTGCAGTCTCCAGAGCCAGATAAATCCCAGCATCACAGAATCTCTTATTTATACTGAAGGCATTGCCCATTAATCACAAACATTTTAAACCTTATTGATTAATGGCTAGCAATCATATTTGAGTGTGAAATAAATTAAAGATTAAAAATAGGGAAATGTAAATTTAACCTGTTAACCAGCAGGAAATTTATCAAACTGCCTAATAAAACATCCCAAATGACAAACTGTTGGCTCTTCATGGGGTCACTCATCTTCCCTTCTTCCCATTTACTTTTGATTTGCCCTTTATTTAGATAAGTTGTCAGTCAGGCTGGTGTTTGCATGATAATTTCTGATGACTCAAATTAAGGATTTTAGGCGTTCACCATAACTTGGTACGCAAGAAGCCAGCTGCAGGAAAAGCCCTCCTCAGCTTCCCAATAACAGATGTAATACATGTTTATGTGGTCCCTGCATGTCTGTTAGAAGCACAGGGTAGCCCATGGTAAATCCCAGATTTTGAGATTAAAAATCTAACCTAGGGACCCATAATGGCTTTCTCTAATTTATATCTATACATTGAATGCATGTATATTCTGTAATGTGCAGGAAATAGTATAAACATTGCTGACCAGAAAATGAACCGCAAGGCCTTTCTCTCTGGCCATGGGAAGCTACTGGCAGCCTCATGGGCTTGCCAGTTTAGTTTTCTGGAGATGAACTCACAAAACACGGCCTGATTGTCAAGTTCCTGTCATTTTGGGGATGCTGGACATAGTTTTCTCCAGGGCCACTCACTGTTTTGCCTTGAACTGTGGGAGTCACCCATGAAGACAGAGTGCTTAGAATATCTGATTTCAGTCCTTCTATTATGGCAATATCTACAGACATAAGGGGAAGCTGCCTGGCTTTGCTTTTGCCTAGTGCATTGAATATTGCTGTACTCATGGGGTCGGGGTGGGGGTTGTTTTGTGTGATTGAAGGAGGATGGAGAAGAGGAGCTGTAGGCTGCCTTTCTGGCTGTACTCATCTGTGAAAGCAGGTGAGTCATTGGCTGCCAATCCCAACAGGAAATTAGTGGGGAAAAAAAGCACAGCAAAAGCCTGACACCAAAACAAACCAGAAAACTAAACCAAGCTGCAATTACTTCCGTATGAACTATTCACCTTCTCTCTCTCTCTCTCTTTCTCTTTTTTTAATGGTAGGGGGGTTTTTTGACCTCTCCACAGTAAAAGCTGCTTGTTTGTGGAGCGTGGCAAATTTTCCTTTGGACCATCAGGGATGTTCTCCTCTGCCTTTCCCTGACAGCCTATGCAGCACAGAGAGAGCTCCTTTCTGATGTGGGAGCAATGGGTTCAGCTCAGCCCTCCTCGAGGAGGATGCTCTGACCCAGGTCAGAGCTCTTTCTGGTCTGAGCAGTGGCACTGCAACACTCTGTGACCTTTTTTTTTTTTTTTTTTCCTGGTAAAAAAAATAGGAACACACTAAAGAACTAGAGCCAGTGTGATTTTCAGGGGAATGCCCTGGCTTTTAGGGTAGAGAGTCAAATGAGCGTATGAGGACTTCAGATGGTGAAAACAAAGATAAGAGCGTCTGTAGAAATGTCATTTTCATGCCAAACAGTTTATATTTTTCAAGTAATTTTGGTTCTTAGGAAGGTCTTTTTTTCATCGTTTTCTTTTTCCTCTTTTCTTCCTCTTCTTCTTCCTCTTCCCCCTATTTTTTTTTTAATTTGTTCTGCACTACTTTTTTTTTTTTTTTTTTCCCCTTAAAAAAGCCTTAACAACTCAAAATTATTTTAAAAGTCTGTGGTTTTCTGAAACAGCTCTTTTTTTTTTTTTTACAAGGTGACATTTTTACTGAGGCAAAATTGCTGTTTCCTAGCCAGATCCCTGCCATTGATATAGTCTGTGGAAGTTTAAAGGCTACACCATCCTCCCACCTCTTTTTACGAAGGCTCCCATCTGAAATACCCTACTGAATTGATTTTAAAATATATTATAAACAGTTCTGAGTTGGCCACTTTTTAGGACCAATCTTATCCTGAAAGTCTTGTGGGACCTATTTCAAAGAGAAAGACTGAAATAAAGGTTGGTATAAGAATGTCCTTTATAGTATGTCATTTATAAATTGCTGCTTGCCAGTGGGTTGATTTATTTCAAGTGCTTCTTGATGCCTGAATTGAGCAGTGTGATTGAAGCTGTGTGATTTTTTTTAATAAAATATTTTTAATTAAGATCAATAATTACCTTTAATTACAGAAATATCAGATGTGATTTAAATACCTGTGTTTCTTCAAACAGTATCAATGCAGTGTAACTAAAGAATTTATTTAATCAGCCTAAAAATGACATTATTTTTGCTTTTAAACAAAAGGTTGGCCTCAGTAATTCAATATCCTACAGTTCCATATACAGTCTCCTACTTAAAATACTGAGACTGGTTTGAAGATTTTCCTTTTTACAGAAGTACTTGGTGTGGGAACTTTGCCTGGAAGCACTTTCAGGCAAACCCCGAGTACTGGTAGAAACTTGACTTGTTTCCAAGCATTTGAAGAAAGCAAGTATAAAACACAGAACAACTGACAAGACTCTCCTTTTCTCGAAGTGCTGAGCATTTAAAAGTTCATTTTGGAAAAGATATTCAAAAAGCAAATCAGTTGTCTTTTTTTTTTTTTTTTTTTTTAAATCACAGTCTACCACCACCACTCCCCCCACCCTCACTTATTCTAGATAGCAAGTTGATATTCTTTGATATTGTTTGAGAACAAAGTCTTTCGCTAGCTTGAATAAAAGCAGGGATACTGTTAATGGAAACCCCAGGAATATTTACTGTGGCTTTTTTTCTCTTTAGAATATGCTTACTGTTTTTCAGACAGCATGACAACCTCTCAGTTGTTTTCAAGTCAGCAGAGAGAATGAAAAATACTTTGATCCCTTAATTTTTTATCTCCTTATGTTTGATTAATGAGTCAAACAACCTGAAGACAATGGCAGAACTTTCTTTGTCATTGACATATATAAAATTTAATATAGTGATCAAATTCTTTGATTTTTTTTTGTTGTTGTATGATCAGTGTCTATAGTGTTGATTATTGAACCAAAACCTTTTAAAATAAAATAAGAAGTCATGCTGATAGTCTATTATTCTATTCAATTCACACGGTGACTGTATTGGTAAAATACTGTATTTATGGTTTATTTCCTTTATTGTATTGCCACTTTCTGAAGTACAAACGATCACAAGATTTCAGATCTTCCAGATGGCTAAAGAAATTTCCTTCTCCTAAAATCTTGAGGTGAATTTTCATTCTTCTGCATCTCCCCAATGTATGTGTGAAAAAAGAGGAATACCCTGGAGGTGATAACTCTTTTTTTCCTTATTATTTTTTGGTTTTTTTAGAAAGAGATGTTTCATTGTAGAGAGAGGGACAGGATCCAGAGCCTGGCTCAGTGCTCACCAGTCTTCCCATTGAGTTCAGTGGACTTTGGATTGTCATGTTGACTACTTGGTACGAAATGTGTAAGAAAAGAAAGAGTAGCAGGAAATTACTGCTGCTCATTTAGTCTGACTGTTATTACTCTGACTTGTTTAGTCTTATGGGAGCTGCTTTTATTTCTGTGGCGAGGAGAGCTGTAAATGGAGTTCACTCACAACTAAAGTCATCTGGACTTCTGGCACATTTGTAAACTGCCACATCTTTCCAATCACAATTGTTTCACTTCAGCATTTCTTTTGTACTCACAGTTGTACTAAAGTTTTATTGATAGGAACCACTGTGGCCGTTTTTCTTTTTTTTTCCTATAGGGTACAAGAGTGAAAGATATGATTTAATAAAATTTACCGACTACATAATTTGATAGGATCAATCTTTGATTAGATTCTTAATCAATTTTTAGAGATTTCTTTGTATAGACTTTAAAGTACCACACAAGTGATGCCTGAAGAAAGACTAAAATTTAATCTATAGAAACTTTAATAGAGCTGGAGGAAGTGTCTGGCTGCATTTGATTTGGCTTCATGTATTCAATGTACCTAATAGAAGTTTACAAAAGAAGAATCTGTAAAACTCTTGCCTGAATTGTCAGGGAGATAGAGAGAAAACTGAGTCCAGTTCTCCATGGTTGCCACCGTAATAGATATTTTGTTCAGAAAGCATCTCCTCCAAGCATACCTCCACACCATGGGCCATAAAACACCTCCACTAATCTCAGACCATCTGAAGACAGTTAATATATAAAAGGTGAAGAGACTTAACATTGAGGGAAAAAGGCAGAAGGGGTCAAGACTAATGTCCTGTATCCCTGCAATGCTAAGGAACTTGTCGGGACCATTGGACATTTTCCCCTGGAAAGAGGAACATCGCACATACTAGATTGAATGGGAGGGTTTCATTAAGCTGTGGGATTTTTGCATGACTGACCTGAGGAAAAGCATACATCAACCAGTTTAGACATAAGTAACCGTGTGTAAGAGATACCAAATCTCTCAGCACCACCAACAGTGGCATTGCACCTTCCTAGCATCCCCTCCCTATCCGGGACCAACTTCTGATGCTTCTTAAGGTGAAAAAAGAAATCCTCCACAGCAAAATCAGGTGACAAATAGAAGCTCAGATGTTTGGGACTAAGTGCATACAACAAAGATGTGGCATGAATGGTCCCAACTCAGTAAAGAAATAAATTGTCTTTTTAATTCTTAGAGCAGATGACTAAGTTCAACACTCAGAGTTTTCACACCACACCTGAATGTGCAACTCCAGAACAACACTACTCTGCCATGTAGTCTATATAAGTCTATAAGGCTGATGGGCTCCATCTTGAAAGAGTTATTTTTTTTTCCCCTCTGTGTTCCCAAACACTACTAAACTGATTGAAATCAGAGGGTGATTCCAACCATGTTAAATTTTGTACGACCAGTTTATCTCTGTTTGATCTTGTACCAATTTTTGTTTAAAGCTCATTACTCCCACCCTGTTTTTAAATTCCCATATGCATTTATGAAGAGATGTCTTATCTGAGAGGGAAAACAAGACATGATTCTTTGACTGCTCTCAGAAGATTATACTCCTTTCTCTCAGTCATTTTGGTATCCCTTCTCTGGATCTATTCCATGTTAACTTAAATCTGATTTGAAAGTGGGTGATCAGAGCTGTATATCATGCACAAAACACCTTAGCAGTACCTTGTATAATAATATGAATGCTTCAGTGACTCTAAAGAAAATATAGCTGCAGTGCGCCTTAGGCTTGTTTCAGATTTCCCGTGGTTCTGTCACACTGGAGGCTCATAGCTCTTCTACAGTCTAAGAGTACATCTAGATCTCCATTTCTCTGCTGCCTCCAAATGATGAGTCCCACAACGTGAAGTCTTTATGTGGATGGCTTTGTGTTAAATTTCATCCTGTTTCAGTTATTCTGCTTATACATAATACAGTGCTTATATGAGCTTCTTAATTGTTTTCAATACCTACAAACACCGTTATTATTTAGATAAACCTGTTTATTGACTCAAAGTCACTACAAGTGTTTGTAACAAGATGTGCCCAGAAACTTCTTCCAAAGTTCCAATAACCTCTTCCTAACTCACCAGACTTCCTTTTAATATACATATATATTTGGGGTTTTTTAATACAGTTTTTATTCAGGTTAATAATCTTGAATTCTTCTCCATTATATCAGTTTTATACAGTAATTCTCAGCTGAGCACTTTATGAAATGCTTCATGCAAATCTAGATAGATCAGGACACATTCCTTGAGTATGAAATTGGATGAATTAACAAAAAGATATTTTTGCTAAAACTGTTGTGCTTTATGCCACTTCTCTGCATCTTTGATTGCTCAACTTGCTTGACCATGAAAGCTTTACTCCACTTTATGTTTCATTTGGTCTTTAGCAGGCAGAATATAACTTTTGAACTGATGCCCACAGTGAAAAGCTTTGCTTCTGAGCTTGCCGCTTCATGTGTCAATCGATCAGGATTTTGGGCTGGGGATTACCACAGGATTCCTGCGATCACCAGGGTGAATGAGCTCAGTTTGGTCTTACCTTAATTATGGTGGTTTCTGTTAAACCTTCCCCATCTTTAATCAGTTATCCTACAATTATTCCCATGTTCTCTCTCATTCTTACTGAAAGATGAGGCAAAATATCCCTTTAATATTTGGACCATATCTAAATTATTCTATTTCTGACTGACCTTCAGCATATACTAGGTCTCCCTTCTTTTTTCCTTTTTCTGTCTATATGGTGGAAGATCTCTTCAGTGCTAGTCTTGTAAAAGTCTTTACCAAGGTCAAATTTCACTGGTTTCGGCTGAAAGAGACTGGGTAATAACCACAGCAGAAATGAGATAAAAAGAAATCTCGGGCATTTTTCTCACGATAGGCCTTTAAGTCCTCTGCGGTATATACTGCATGCATGAACATGTATCAAATAACCTCAAATTAAATTGAAACCATAACCTACAGGCTTCTCTTTCGCATGCTTAGGAAAACAGCACTCTCAAGCTGTTTTATTTCCTAATATTTTAGGATCTTTGTTTTGCTTCCTTGGTTTCATTTCCACTCTGCAAATTCTCAGAGCCAGATTCCCAACAGGGGTAAATTAGCAGAGCCCCTGTGAAGTCAAGCCTTGCTGATTTATACCACTAGAGGGTCCGCTCTTAAATGGCTGTTTTGGTGAGTCAAGCTGATTTCTGTCATACTCAGTACTCTCAGCTATCACGAAATGTCACAGTCTCTCTCAAAACAGTCCCAAAAGAACCCACACCTCTCTTCTATATCACTTGGCAAACCATCCATTGAAACCTGAATAAAGACTATTGAAAACAGGCATCTTCTTGTCTTAAAATGGCAGTGCAAACTCTACTTGAATTGTTTAGTATGCCTTTTCTCAGTCAGGTGATTTGAACATGGGCATGTAATTAATGTGAGTAAAGTGCTTATTTGTATTAAAATAGTCCTTGTAGCCATCACCAAAGATGATGTGTGTTTTGTGGGAATGGATTGATGTTTTCTTTACAGTTGTTCAGCATCATATGATACCATAGACTTACAAATGGTTAAAACAGTGAGGTGAAGCCACACTGCTTGTCCAAATGACCCTCTGTACACTTCACTTCCAGCTAGCTTGACTCCAGTGTGACCCCACCAGCTACGGTACATCTGTAAATATTGTGAGTGGAGACTGAGGAGCCAGAGGAAAATGCTATCTAATTGACTAACTGGAGTCTGCGTCTCAAACTAATACATGGCACTACTAACTGCACTTTGCCAGTATACTTATGTAGGTCTATAATTACAGACATAGCATTTAGCCAAAGCAGTTGCCATTTAAAAAGCTCCTGTTTGTCAATAGATAATATAAAGGGATACCTGAGACAGTCAGGAGTAACTGCAATAACCTGGTGCACTGACTCCAGACTTAAGGATGGCCATGTACTGAGTGGGACCAAAGCTTGGGTCATCACGACCCAGGATGTCATATGAATTCTAACATAGCTGATCCTATGCGTTTCTGTGTTTGCATTTTTATCTCTACCTAAGTCTCTGCATACTGGAGATGTTTTGTTCATGAATGTTTGTGATGGGAAGGGGAAGAAAGAGATGAGAGGGAGGAGCAGAACTGCAATCTTCCTTACATCCTACACTCTGTTACAAAACATGCATTTTCTGCTTTAACTGCAGCTACAGCTGTCTAGGTGATAGGAGTAATCACCTGTGATCTTGTTAAATAAAGCTTCACCTTTTATTTTTCTTATTGTAGTGACTAGCTTTGTGGCCTCTTTTCAGCACTGCCCCTAAATGAAGGGTTCAGAGGAAGGCAACCAGAATGCTAAGCCAGCTAGAAAACTCTTCCTAGCAAAACCAAGACTGAAAGGAGTAAAGACAATTGTTTTCAAGCAAAGATCACCGTAAAGAGAAAGGAAATCAACCATTTTCCATGTTCACTGTGGATTGAATAGGAAATAGTGAGCTTAAAGTGAAGCCAAAAGTTTTAGAGAAAATGTTAGGGGGACTATTTTAATCACAGAGAGAGTTATCTACAGAGGGGATTGCCCACAATAGCTGTGGAATGCCCCATAAAGTTTGGAAGGATTTACATACAACTTTCCTGTCTTGGGGCAGGAGAACAGACTAAACATTTTTATGGTCCTTTCTGACTCTTCTGACTATGACTGCTTCCCCACAAAAAGGACAACATAAACCAGCATAAACATTTCTTCCAACAAATGGAATTTGCTCACTGATTTACTGCCTTCAACATGAGTCAGTTCCTAGGGCACTGTTGTTTCCCTGGGACCCATGTGCTCGGGAGTTGAGTGAGTCTCCTAAAAATAGGACATTTGTGTTCATGCCTTTTGTCACTTATGAACTTGTCCATGGACAGGGAAGAGTAAAATAAACAAGGTGCAGCAATACACCCAGACAATGTCATGGATATTTCTTTGAAAAGAAAGCCAAACTTCAAAGCTTTCACTTCTCCTGTCACACAGCGCTGGTGGAAAACAATATCTATTTATTGATTCACCTTCATTTTTACCCCATTTCCAACCAACGCGTGTGGTGCTTCAAAGTCATACCAGTAGGGCTATATCTATTTCTGGAACAACAGTTATTCCAGTGAATCAAAAGCCATGGCCTATGATAGATCATTTGGATTTGTGTCTGTAATTGTTTAAGAAGATAACTTTACTTCAGCAATAAAAGAAAGAAGCCAGAGAATAATATTAAGGAGATCTTTGTCCTTCAAACCAGCCTCTCCCTTCACCAAAGGAATAGGATCTTCCTAATAATACTATGGATGAGATTAAAATAAATCTCTCCAAACCCACAGCGGACTAGAAGGGAATTAGGATGTTACTTATATCAACGGAACTGTTTCTAGTCACCATTTTGACTTATATGCCAGGAAAATCTAAGCATGGGTAAGAAAAGAGGACATCATATTCCTAGAAGTGCTGTTGGTTGACACTGCTTTTCATTTTACTACAAGACACCAGTGCAAAACCTACTCTGGGCATTGGAGCCCTCGGTGGTGTTAGGGTACAAACAAAATATCTATAAACCAGGCTTAAAATGTTGCACGCCTCAGTCCTTTGCTGTTAAAGGTATAGTGTCTTCTCCTGTCTACCTGGAGGTCAAGAGATAACAAGGGACCATTTTATATTCATAATATGTATCTACGTAACATGTAGATATATATATGTATATGGATAACTCACTGAGAGCCTCAAGATGGTGAATATTAATTTCCATCAAATTAATTTGTGTGATAAGATAGGGCTTAAAGAGGTACCTATTCTACAGAGAGCTTGAGTTCCTTAAGTGAGATCCAAGGTCAGATGGTGATGTTAAACGGTAGAAGAGACTTGAACCTTACTCTCACAGGTCTTCAGCTAATTTTCTAACTGCTTAATTTACATCTTTCTTCAGTTCTTTTTAGGCAGGTTATGAAAGTAAGAAAAGCTCCTTTTGCCTGCTCCTCTCTGCACTCCTGCATAAGAATCAGATTCTCTCTCCAATATAGCAAATAAGGTAAATATTTCCTAAGCTGCAGTGATTTTGGTTTCTGCAAAGCCACAGTGTTACTGGTCTCTGTCAGCATTGCTGAGTCCAGTTGTGTCATTGTAATCATTTTAAGTATAAGGTGACTTCTATGCTGGACTTGGATGGTGTCTTAATTGCTACAGGGTCGTAAGAGGTCTCTTCATATTCACTGTGTTGTGCATTAGCATTCTTCTCAGGGGTTCTTTTCGGTGACTTTAAAGTCTGTTCATACTCCTACACAAAACGTGGAATTGTTAGGCTTTACTGTGGAGACATTAAATCAGACTCTGGAGATTCCTTTGTCGAAAAGGAAGCTGTATTGTTAAAATTACATCTGGCTTTTGCACGTGTCACATTTCACAGGAGCATTGAGCCCGTATTATCTAGTGGCTTTGCTTGCAGTCTTTCTTCACACAGTGCTATTTTTAGATTTTCATCCTGTTGGAATTCAATACTCTAGTTGTCAAGGCAAGCAAGAGAAGATAGCTAAAGTTGAATTTGTCAATGATTCAGCCATGTTCGTTTTTACTATTACTATATAATCTTACCATAGTGGGGGACAAATACCATATTCAGGACATATAATTACATGGAACTGTCAGGTTTTAGATTGAAATTATAAAGTCCTTAAATATAACTACAAACTAGGTTTGAATCATTACGGAATAAGTAGAAGGTTATCAGAAGACTGGGGGAAGCTGTAGTTTTTCTGAAAAGAATGACATTCCCCCACACTTTGACTTCAGATAGGATTTTGCCCTTTTTCCCTCTCCCCTTCCCCTTATATCCCCATGGGCACTTTCATATACTGTTACTGTTACACAAATGAGAGTTTGGCTATGGTATTAGATGAGGACAGTGAAGGATCAGATCAGAACATTATCCTATCCTAGTGCATGATAAGAAATGAGGGCATTTGCGGTTAAACAGAATCAGGCTCAAAATCCGTGAAAAGGCTGACTCCAGTAGGCTACAGATCGGGGATTAATATTGTGATGTTGCACTGAGCAACTGAAAAGTCACGAATAAGAAAATAGATATAATTCTTCATAGGTGAATTCCTTTGTAATGTATACTTATTTAAACAGTACTAAAATCAATGATCCAGCAAAACACAAACCCCATATGCACTTCTGTTCACAAGTGTTATTTCACTGAAAATAGTGTGCTCTTGTGCTTTGGCATAGCTCCTGGGTCATAAAGAAAAAAGAATTTTAAAGATTACCAAATTAGAGCCCTCTGAGATTCTTACTATGCCCTCTCAGACACTGTAACAAACCCACTCCAATTTAGAAAATATGGGATATTTCTTTTAATGAAACTAAAATTGGGAAATGCAGTCAATGTGGCACAAGCTCCACGATGGCAACCCTGTCACTGGGTGAACGTATCCTGAGAGGTTTAGGTGTCGGGAAGACAAATGCACTTGCTGTTGCTGTAGCTGCAACCTGGGAGGCCCCGAAGGCGCGAGGAGCTGCAGGTGGCAAAGGGGCTGGTTTGAGGCTCCTCAGGGTGCAGAGCATGTGTGTGTAGGGGAATGGAAATAGCAGGCCTGGGGATGGCAAAACTCTCTCTCTGAATCGTCTTAAATGAGATCAACACTTTCTATGCTGGCTGAAACCTGCCAGTGCACTGAAACTAAGTTTCTAGATATCAGACACCCAAGGTATTATTGATTAAAAAAGGTTTTAGGGGTGGCATATTACAGATACAAGATAAAATACCTACTTGCAGAACTCCAACAACTCTTAAATTTTCCTGTTCTACAAATTTAAGGTTAAATCACAATTTTAAAACAATAAACCATAAACTTCAGTTGTTTGAGTGCTGTCTGGCAGGAAAACCTCATTATTGCCAGTTTGTTCTTTGCAGTGTGGAAGATTTGCAGGACTGAAGTACCAGTCTCCTAGCAACCACAGATCCTCTAAGAATCTTCTCTTTGATAGTCCCTAAAATATGTTAATGCCACTAGATATTGCAAAATAAAACACTGGGACCCCCACCTAATGAAATAAGGAATTTTGATTTATATCTTCAGTCTAGAATAACAATGCACTAGCCTGCAAATGGAGCACAGTAACAACAGTGACTCAACCCAGTTTGGGTTGCTAACCATTTTTGTTTTGTTTAATTAGATTCTCATCACTAAATCCCAATAGTGCAAACGCTTATACACATAATTGTGTACGTGAGTAGTCCCAGTGAACTTCGTACGACTATTTATGTGTTTAATTACTTGTGGACTAAAGATTTACTGTCTGAATTTCAGCAGACAATATTTTAAAGGTATTGCTCCTCTCTCTTCCCCTGGTTATCTACATGCGTCTTATTAGGAGATTATTCTCTGACAATCTCTAATACATATGCTGAGAAACAGGGAATTTAAATCTTGAAAGCAAAGTTCAAAGCTCACATCCTCATGAGAGACTTTGATTCAGCAATTACGCTGTCCTCAGGGCATCCACAGAGTGCCTCACCCCTCCAAAGTGTGGTAAATCTTTCAGGGTGCAGCCCTGAGAGCAGGAGGGAAGGAAAAAAGTAGCAAGCATGTTAATCATTTCAAATACCTACTACAAGGGACAGCTGCTGTGGTGTGCCAAGAGACATCAAAAGGGCTACACAGATGTAAGCCAGTCCAGGATGCAAGACTCTGCATTTAATGTAGAATCCCAAAGGGTATATACATGCTGCTGCATTGCTATTTTTAATGAATGAAGCAGGAAGGACCATAGTGCCAGGCAGAACTTGTTGGAAGGGACTGAAATTCCAAATTTCTGAAAAATAAGAGGAGAGCTCACAAAAGTTTTTTAGAAACAATTTTTTTCCCCCTCAACCATGCCTTTCTGAAGAGACAAAAGAAATCAAAGAAGAACAAACTGTAGAAAACAGGTTCTCAGGAATCTTGGAATTATCAAAAATGGATCTTCCCATATGGAGCTGTGCTATAAAGAACACATGTATGCTATGTCTCTGTAGGGCAGTTGTGATAATTACACAAAGGATACCATTTCTCATCCATTTCTACTGATCATTGTTTAAGTGCCATAGCATCTCATTAGTTTGGTCTTTATTACATTCATTTAATGGAGGCTTCACCAAAAAGAAAAAGGCTTCCCCTTACTGCTTTTATAGGCAAAGGACAACTTTTGTTGTTTGCGGGCAGAATATCTGATTGGCTTATTTCAGAGTGAAAAAAGAGATGACAGAGCAGAAGTGAAGTGTATGAGAGGCAGTGTCGTGTCTGTCTCCTCCAGAGCCGCTCTGCCTGAGCTTTTGAGTGCAAGAAGGAAGGGAACTTTCCTGCTATTTAAAGCACTTCTATTTGTAGCGTATTGAAAAGAGCTGTCACTAATTTCTATGCATATAATCAGTAAGAAAAACTACAGTAAAGCAGAGGGGGATCCTCCAGGTAATAAAGTTTTCTGTAATTGAGGACTATGGCCTTCTTGGAGGAATTATAAACAGGTACTTCTAGATCTTCTAGATCTATGAAACTGCTAAGAAATATTGCAGACATCTAATTGTGTGCTTGCATGGAGCTCTGACATTCAGTATCTTTAGAAGTTACTGCAAAAGCAAGGAAATTTCTTCCTGTGAGTTCTCTGGTGTGTGCTGTCAGTAGACACAGCCAGTCTGATGATTACTGCAATGGTCCAAAAGGAAAGCTTTTTACAAACTGGATTTATAAGTGAAAAAAAAAAAAAAAAAAACAACAACAAAACAAAAAACCAAAAAAACAGACCTAAAAGGTTTCTCTATTTTAATCCTACCACTTAACTAGCAAAAAACGATGATGGAATTTCATGACTGTACAGAAATATCTTTTTACTCTATTCCACAAGATTATTTCTTTTTCAATGCCTGCATCATTATTTAACACAACAGTAAAACTTGTCCTCACATCAGGGAAATTTGATTTCTTGTTGTATGTCAGACACATTATACACTGTCCTTCTCTGTGACCCCAAATGATTTCTGAGCCACAGAGCATATGTGAAGCAGTGCTATTGACCAAGGTCAGTCAGTCTCTGTTCACATCCCAGGTGGCTGCCACTGAGACAAGAAAAAGGGACTGAAACATAAGGAGAGCCTACCAAAAGGCTACAGAGAGGAGAAGAATGGGGAGGTATCAAATCATGACAGCCTACACCTGCAACCCTGTCATGTTGCACTGATGACACTTGCAAGAGCAGTATTATTACCTTAATAATGGGTCCTCCAGTGCTTTGCTAGGCTAATGGTTTTCTGATGAATACTTGGCAAAGATTAGCGGGGCACAGAAAGGTTCTGGCCTTTACTGAGATGCAGAGACATTACAAAACTCCCCTCTCTCACTGGAGACCAATAGAAAGTCACCAGATTCTTGAGTGCTGGTAGAAGAAACGTTTTTAATATGGGCCAGGGAAAGTTCTCCCTTGCCAAGCGGCAATGAAAGAGGCAGAGCAGGCAACATCAAAGTGACTTCAGCCAGACCATTCCTATTAATTACTCCAAAAAAGCTTCTGGGAAGATACAAATGGAAGGAGAGTTAAGAGTCAAGGGAAATTTCCTCCACTGCCATCATAACTGCTGTTTTGAGGGTGGGTTTTTATCAGTTGTTATCACTTCAAAGGGGCTGGATATCTTTAGAACTGCAAAGAATGGCAGGTTTGAGCATCAGGAAGACAAATGCATAGAGAAGAACAAGGACAGTTACTTGCAGAGACTCCAGGATATTGCACAGGTTTGGACAAACAAGGAACATCTGAGTGGGACCCTAATAAATTAATGAGCAATGCTCTATAAATAGTGTCACTACATGCTGTATTTCCAGTCAAGGTTAAATGAAGACATAGTGACTTTCTTTTAAGAAGTCAGCTGAAAAGGGAGCTAGTATTTCCAACAGCAAAAGGGATGCTAGTAAACTGGGTTCAATTCCTCCATCTACTTGGTATTTTCTTTGTGACTTTTAGTAAGCCTCTTGAACCCTACTATTGCAAAAATAATTAACTGTACTCACATGCGGAGGTCTGGGGTTTAAACCTTCATCTATCCTATATCTTACAGTGTACCTGTACTACAAATATCACAATTCATGCAATGACAATTACAATCCTAATCCTAATTCAGTTAGGAGACCTGTATTATTACTGCACTGATTTGATTAAAAAGGCAAGGAAAATACAACTGATGAAGGTTCAACTTGTTAAGCTCTATAAACTGAAATATATTTAGTAGCTGTTAAAGATTTTGTTTTCCATTTAAATTGAATTTTTGTATCAAGGAGGGAAGATTTTGCTGTGGTTCAAGACTCCATTTCATCTAGATTTGCAAATCTTGCTTTTCAACCCATTCTTTGTGTGACAATGGGACTAGTTAGAAAATGGATTTGTGTCTTAGTGTTTATGTATTGATACCTGTAAAACAAAGGTTGTAAATAGCACTTCCCAGTATCACAAATATGCAAAGAGAAGAAAAGAGCCAAGGACTGTGAAATCTTCAGAGACAAAAGAAGCTGGACTCCATAAAAAAATCACAGGCAGTGCCATATCTGAAAAACACTTATGCCCGACTATGACAAGTAAATGGGGCATTAAATTAAGTATAAATTTAACTGAAGGCACATTTATATTGGTAGTGATCTTTGGTGTGACAATACAGTTGTGAATATCAAGCAGTGAAATAATTGCTCTTGTGCAGAAATAAACAAAGGGAGGCTACGCATTTGCCAGATGCTTTGTAGCAAAGTAGATGGGATTTTAGAACTGAAAATCTGCTTGAGAAATTAATCAGCCTGATAAACTGGGAACAGGCAGACCACTAAACAGTAAAGCATATAAGCAACTACAAAGTATGTAAGGATATTTTCTTAAAATAGCTTTCTGGATGCTCAAAAAAGAAAGCGTCAGAGTGAGAATCTGAACCTCAAGGTAGAATATTATTATCTCATACAGTTGTACATTTCTTCTTTAAACAGCATAAACACGAGGCACTGAGAGAAGAGAACCAGGGAAAGAAGGATCGTCACCGCTGTGGCAGAATAAAGAATCCATTGAACCAAAAAAAATCATATGAAGCATAAAATGGAGTGAAATAACTAACTAAAATAGGGAAAGGGTTAAAAAGGACATATCTAGAAAACCTAGGAGTAAATGGAAAATAAAAGGCTCAGCAGTAAAAATAGAAATTTTAGTATATAATATTAATAGATCTAGATAATTATAGTCAAGATGCCAGGAGTCTTTTTTCACATACACTGTAGGAAAACGCCAGAGCCAATTGGAGAAAGCTCATCCTCTGATGTCCTTTTTCAACTGGGAAAGGATCTAAATTTATAGACTGAAATTCTGGCTTATTGATCTCTGTGTGATTTTCGTTATTTGATTCAACTGTTTCCAGAGTTTCATCCAACAGGCATAGTCCTCTACGGCAGAGAATTCACTTTAACTTCCAGTTTGATATTACTATTTATCAGGGAGAGGGTGACATCACTCTTTTCTCTCTTAAACCAAAGGGGACAGCAAGGATTTGCCTGTAAGCCTGTGCTTCAGACATCACTAGAAAGGGCTGTCAAGATCATCTCCTCTTTAGGCTGCACTGAGGTCAATCTAGCAGCCTGGCTATGACTACAGAGCCAAATGAACCCTTAAAGAAAGAAATGTTTCATGCTGTCAAGTCATTCTTTCGAAAAGCAAAGCTGGCACATATGAAATAAGCTAGTCAAGTTTTATAGGGAGAATTAATACATTTTAGTACACCAGTCGGTACATTCTGAGAAGCAAACAGAAGAGCCATGATGTTCCTGAAACTTTATTTGGAAGAAATAAAGGTTTAACATAAAGAGGCTTTGTTGTTGTTTTCTTTCCCCAGCTGTATCACTTGGCCCAGTAGAAGTCCTCTTGCCCTTGCCTGTTTATATCTCTATGTTTTCAAAGCTAGAATAGCCCTGTGGAAATGTATGGCATGGATGTTGTGTATTCTTCCATATCTAGCTACCACTATATATGATTGTCTTCAGCTTGGTGATGACCTAAACACTCCTCTCTTTCCTGATGTTCCACATCAATGGTCTCCAGAGGTATATTTTGGAATTCATGGCTTCTGGTATCATAGTATCAAAACTAAAGGTCTTATCCCTAATGTTTCCCAAGAAAATGTATGAAGTGACTTGGTGATTATGGAATAACTCGTAAGTAGAAAGTAACTTCCTAACTCCTGTCAGGTAGAATTTGGATTATACCTTGCTGCCTGAGGATTTTTATACATTCAGACAAATGTCTAACTTTACTCTGATTCCTATTGGCTTTTTAGACCTTCAGTTTGCTTTGTGACCATGAGCTCCAAAGGCAACATACTCTGTTTAGAAATCACTTTTTTGATCAGTTTTGAATTTATTGCTTTTCTGTGTCATTTGATTCTTTCGTTCTTGCATTATAAAGGTAGAAACAGGAGCACTTGACAACCATTTTACTACACCTGTTTTTGTATACATTTCTCATAAACTTAATTTATTGTTTTTGCCATCTCTTCCTAATGAAGCCTTTTAACTGCTTTTAGTTCCTCTTACCTAAAAACTTTCTGTTTCTGCTTGGTGTTGGCAAGAGGAAGATCAGAAATTTTTTCAATACTCTAATGGTCACCAAAATCACATTTTTTTTTCTACCAACTTTTTTTTGACTACAGTGATGTTCAGCAAATCTTCCTACTGGGTTTTCCATGACAGCTTTTCGTTCTGTTACTGTCTTTTCCACCACAATAAATTTAGACTTCTTGCCACCAAGCACACTTGGATTTGTCAGTATTGAATTTTGCCTTCCCTTGTGCTATACATTCATCCAGCTCTGTTAGTTCTCCTTGAAATCTATCATCTCTTGATTTTCCTGAATAAGTTTGTGCTATCTTTAAGGTTTTTCTCCTTCCCTCTTCACCTGCTTTTCCTACATTACTGCTAAATTATGACTCACTAGTCACTGTGTTAACCTATTATTAACCTTTCACTTCTATTAACTTTTTGCATCATTTAGTCTTACAGTTTCTTTTTCTTAACTTGTGTTGAATGACAACAAAACTTTACTTCTCTCTCACTCCTTTCTGACTTCTTGATTCATCTAATAAGAGCTCATCTTCTCTACAGAGCTCCCCAGGACCTAGCAAAAGTAGCATGCACAATTTTTTGGATTGGCTTGGAGAACACTAACTTTAAGAAAATTTTGAGAAGAAAGTGTTGGGGAATTACACACCAGTCAACTTGCCTCTGTGCATGGAATGACCATGGAGTATACCCTCTTTGAATCATTAATTTCTTCTGGGGCAGGATAATCCTCAGGTCTCTTTTCAATGCCACCCTGGAATTTTTTGTCAGTCTGATCTCTTGTCTATTCTGTGTGTAGTGTGCAGTTTAGCTCTTTAACAATCCTGTCCCTGTTTTAAATCCAAGGTTATGATAGTTTCTTTTCAGCTACATAGTCAGAAGTCCTTGACTCACAACAGTCAGTTTTACAGTTGCCTAGTCTAAAAGTATGATATTTCCTTCTTACACTTAGAAGTATAATTTTATCTTTGACTATTAATGTTCTTCAAAAAATTAAAAGTGAGATCACTTTGCTCTGTTCTTATCATTATTTATTGCACTGTGAGTGTCTGTAATATCTGTGAATTAATCAGAATTGAAAAAGTTTTTCTTCCAATCAGCGATAAAAAGGCTTAATATTATTCGGCCTGATTTCTGAGATCCTTGTAAAGTGATTTCATTTGAAACAACCCTGTTAGCCAGTTCAGTATTCACTGAAAAAGTGTTTTATTGCTATTGTATAGCTACTTACATTTTTTTAAGGAAAAGCATCATGTCATATTAAATCAAATATCTTTAAAAGACTGTTACAGCCACTCTTCTAAACTCATCAGTCCTTCGAGGAATGTTGGCCAGCATGTGAAGCTGACATTGTTGATAGGGATAAAACCAGTACAATACTTCTTATCAGAATGACGATGTTTCATAGAAATTTGAAAAAAACCCAGTTTCATTCCTTCCTTGCAACCTGCTGTGATTATGCAAGACTCAGACTGAGAAATGGGTTGTTACAATAATAAATTGAGACTCAGGCTCTTTGAGGACTACGCAACCACTCCTTTTGGGGGTGTCCTTCGGTCCTGGCCCCTCTCTGTTCAGACTGGGAACCTGACTGAAGCACACCATTGCTTCATTCTGGAATGGGAAGCTGGGTTTTCCACCCACAAAAAGCATGACAGGACAGCAGTAGGAGAGAGAGGGCAATTTGAAGTCTCACATGACATAGAATCAGGATTACTGGGACCTTGTATGTGGGCACAGAAGCGTGGAAATTTGCCTGAAATTAACATCAGGCAAAAGAAGATATAAATGCTTCTACTTAAATATGTGGCTAACTCAGAAGGAAAAGCAGGTTGGGGGAGGAAATGCAAAAATAAATAATGGAAATGTGTTATCAGATAAACAGCCTGAAGGCAAAACATCATTAAGGAAGAATTACTGAAGTTCCTATTCAGAATTCTTGAGAAAGTTATGCCAACTTAAAATAAAAGCGTATTTGAAAAATATAAACAAGGACCTATTCATAAGGGACCTTTTTTTCCAAAGAAACCAGAAGGAATGGAAGCATGCCTTGTTTAAAAAAAAAAAAAAAAAAAAAAAAAAAAAGAAGAAAATAAAAGAGGCAGCAAGATTTTTTTTTTTAACATCTTTTAAACCAGCTCTACCAAAAGATTACAAGTCAATTCTAATTAACAACTTATGTAGGTAGAGTTTTAAACAGGCTGTTGCTTTGAAGACATTCTTACCTCTATACTAAATAGTTTAGTTAAATAAATGATCCAATATAAGGATGTGAAGTTCTGAACATTTATCAAAATGTTTCAAATCAATGCTGAGTAAAGTATTAATATCCAAAATTATAGGAGCAAGCTATTTTTAACCAAAGGGAATTCTTAACATTCTTTATCATCAGAAATTAAAGCATCTCATTCTTGGTGAAATTATGCAAATCATCTTGTCTACATGGGTTGTTAGCAGTGCCAGGTTTTTCTCCCATGGCTGCAGAATGGAAAAGCTGCATCATCCTTTTCCATCAAGAAATTAAAGGCTCAGATAAATGTGTCCACCACAGCCTGTGCCCTGCTCCCTGATTTCTGTATGAACTTTCTCCATGTCCACAACAAGAGCTGTAACCAGACAGTTTTCAGGGCATTGCAGGACTGGGCAGCTCGAGTGCAGAGCTCATGCTGATGCGATGGGCAAGAGGGTGTCTGGCAGCGGGGGCTTGGGGTGATCTGAATCTGCCTCCATGGGAGAGACAGGCTTGCCAGGCTGAACAGCTTAGATATGATGAGATCCAGGGAAACCACCACCGTTTACCTCCTTGGAATCAGACCCCAATCTCCTCCCCTCTTACCTCCAAGCCGTATCTCTCACAAGCTTCTCATCCAGTTTTGGTATACATGAGCGGTGACTCCAAGCACATGCGAGTACTTGGCTGGCTGTATTGTTTCATTGCCTAACACATCAGAAAGCACAATGCCCCACAGCGAATGTTTGCAAGATCAGGTTCCCGTGCCCTACTGCTTTGCCTTTGACTTCACGTCTCAGTAATGAGCAGTTCCACAGTGGACAAGATCTATTATACATTGATAAGAACAGCACAAGTATCATTAGTCTTTTCCAACTTACAATATTTTTCATAATCCTTAAATCATATTTTCCACGAATAAATAAAACCCAGTGATAGATAATTTCAGGCTCTTATGCTAGAAGTTCATGAAAAGCTATAACTCTTTTACCACTTATTTCTTTTTCCCCCTTAGTTCTCTTTTTTGTTTTCTGCTTTTGATATTTTGAGACGTAAAATATTTGTGGCTGTCACTTAAGTTTTAATGTGTTCTGTTAAGTAGAGATAGGTTGAAATGTATCACTGAGTAAAGAAAATTTATTTGAAGTACTGTAGGCCCAAAGTGAACACACAACAGCCCATTGCACCAGCTGTAAATAAAAAATACAGAAAGTATAAAGAGAAGCAGAGCTGTGCAAAGGTCTGCTAGATCGGGTATTTTTGGAAATACGGAAGACAACTGGAAAAGATTTTAATGGTGCACCTATCATCTGTGAAAGTAACAGATAACAATGGAAAGCAAGATAATAAAAAGGTAGATTTATTTCTGACAGTAGCAAGTTCTTCGGCACTTTTACTGAAGTTAATAGTTTCCAGTTAATCCAGACACAGTAATTTAACTGCAAAACTGCATTACAGGGGTTTCAGTGCTGTACTTGACATAGAAACATAAGATATTTTTCACTTTGAGCTATAAAAGGAAAGTGCAAATATAGAAAGTCTGTGACTGAACTAAATCTGAACTGCATCAGCCTTGCAGTGCAGAGAGGCTGCAAGTCCTGGGCCGTGGCTGGCAGGAATGGCACTGGCTGCTGGAAGACTCAAGACGAACCTTAGACAAGACACTTAAATGTGCCACGTCATGCAGTTATTCCACAAAGAGCAAAGTTTTCAGGGGCTGATAGGGCACTGGCATTATAGATGGACTTGATTTAGTTTTTTTGGTTACATGCAGCCCAACTGGAATGCCATAAGTACGAAGGAATAGTTTCTCCAGGGAGAGAAATTTAGATGACACACATGGGGGTTAATATATTCATGTATTTAGATGCCCTTAAAAGTCCAATGCAGAAAACTTTATAGATATACTTGTGCACATCCAACACCTTTGTTGGAAAATGTTGTTATATTTGATACCCAAGAAATCTCCCTAGAAAATGTAACACTCATGCCATTATTAAGGCTTACAGAGATGATGCCCTGATGTCCTGGTTTTAGCCAGGATGGAG
>KL265177.1:0-24059 GCA_000699545.1 Podiceps cristatus | reverse complement strand
CCTACACCACTGCGTTAGTGTCCATAGGAAAGCAAGGGGATCTCCTGACCCCAACCCGATTTCAACAGTGAGAGTGTGTGCCATCATTGTTAAAACAGACTCCTTCCCCATCTTTTCCTCACTCAATACCCTTACATTTTCAAGGGCAGGTGCATCTAGGACTTGATTCCACATTCAGCAACACACAGATGTGGAAAACAGCCAATACCCTGGCTTCAAACTATCTGTGTGGCCTTACGTTGATGTGATGAAGTCTCCCTGATGCAGCTGGGGATTCACAAGAGTGCTATCAGGAAAAGAGCCAAAGAACAAAGAAAAAGTAGTCACAGCAAAAAAAAAAGGTCTGTCTGAGCAGCACAGCAAGCAAATGAGGTGACAGAACAGAGGAAAATTAGCATTTTGATTCACTAGCAGGTATCTCAGACTGGCTAATGAAAGTCCTTGGATAAACGGCGGCCTTCCCACCTAGCTCTTTCCTCCAAGTAGTGGTCTCTACTAACAGTACATTCCTTAAGATTCAGAACCTGGCCACTGAGAACTCAATGAGTCGAGACACAGATGTACTGGGATGAGGAATAGTTTATATTTTCCTGTTTATGAAAAACTCTGTACAAAATTAAAACCCCCAAATCACTCAGAAGTTTACAGTATCAGCCCATCCTTTGATATCCACTCATTGGCAAAATTAAAAGTAAACACTGTCTCTCATAAAGTTAAAAAGACCATTGATCAAGAAAGATGGACTGCTGCAAAAACAGCAAGGCTTCAATACAGGTACTTGGATTCATCCCTTGTCTCCTCTTATTTACATAAAGTACAAAAAAAAGGGTATAGGAAATACTTCATGAATTGCACCAATATGTTGGGATTTTTTTAATACGTTGCCCCAAAAAGTGGGTGAAAATTATATCACCATAACCAAACATATACATTTTATGCTAAAATTATAATTGAAAATACATGTCTAAATGTTAACAAAAATGTACTGAGCTAGAGCGTAGAAATTACATTTTAGACCAATTATTTTATTTTGCTGATGAAAACAAAAATCATTTTTGTATTTCATGAAAAATCGCTAGTTCTTGAGTTCTGAAGTGCTTCACACTAAAGTCTGGACAGCTGAACTTCAGGAAATCTATTCTAAACATTTAGTGCCAAAATGGAGCTGGAAGTCACAGAAGGAAATATGACAGCTTGTAGCATTAAGTTTTTAATTTTAAGCCCCACAGTGTGACATGTGTGGAACAGGCAAGAAGAGAGGGAAGGGAAAAAGTTACACAAAATACGTTCAACATTCATGCTAAGGAGGCAAACAGACCTGTCCTGTTTAGTGGATGGACAAATCACCGCTTCTGTTTCAGAGGCAATCGCTTTACTTCATTTTTCAGTGAACCAATGACATTTAAAAATACCACGCTTTAGAAACTTGTAAAAACAGTGTATGTGTATTATTCAGCTAATCCTTTGCATTGTCAAAACAACTACGCCTAAAGAGAGTGACTCCGTCCCCTACAGTAGTGTGCCGTGGCCTACAACTTTTTTATAACACTAATTGCAGGTAAGACTGATTTATCTTAATGTTTATGCCATTCATGTTTGTTGTCTAGTCAGCTTACCAAAACCAGCTCTTAAATGATCTTTCAGAAATACCATACAGAATGATAAAGAACTGAAATTAATAACTAGGAGAAAGTGTAATGAAGTAACATGCTTTGTCATCAATTTTACGTATGCCAAATTAAAGCCAAATGATGGAAACCCATTGAAACCCCCCCTTAAAGGAACACATATTTATAAAGTAGCAAGTATAAAACTTCACGGATTTTTTTTTTTTTTGACCTATTCACTAAGAAAGCCTTCCTCACACACAGGATGAAAACTCAGAAGCCACAATAATACCATATTAGACTGGCTATTCGATTTAACAACATTGTAAACAGTTCCATGTTAAGTACTATTTTTAAACCTTCAGTCTTACTGACAGCAAAGACAGATCAGTAAACATTTTTTTTTAAAGTGAATTTATTTTTTACTTCATCATGTATGATTAATTTTGTAGAAATAGTCCGTCATGTATACTTTTTAATCATCCTTAAGGCAAGCATTATTTCTCCAATGTTAAGTACAGAGTAGTAGTTTGAATTCATATAAAAATAGCAAGTTCTTGAAAGTGTAACACCATTAACAAAGATGCTAAAACAAACATTTTACACTTAGACAAAATGAGCACTCTATCAGCATTTATGGTCATGTACTGTGGTCTGACATTGATGTTTCTAACATCATATCACTTTCATTCATTTCAATCTCAAATGTTTCTTCCAGTGGGCGACTGGTATCTGTACTTTTCCTTTGATGTGATGTCTCTAATGTTACTATGCCACTCTCATCCAGTGTTTGTCTTTCTATGTCAAATTCTCTGAAATCCCAGGAAGGTGAAATTATGTTCTTTAATGTCTTCATTGTGTGTACATCAAAGTCATAACATCTTAATTTGTCTTTGATCTCTGTTCCTAGGAAAACAGTCAAACCATTAGTTTATTCCAAAGGAACACTCCCCCAAATTTATCTCTCAAAGAAACTGTCATCCAGAAACTAGTATGATTCTCTGCCTTCAAACCAAGAGGGAGCTGTCGCTGCTTAACGACTGAAGTTGAATAGTTGTTCTGAAAGAAATCCAGTGGCTTCGTTTTTCCAAAAAAGCACAATATAAGAAGTACAACTCAGATTCAAAAGTCTATTTCTAGAAGTAATTGCCAATTCCCTTCCCAATTTCTAAGAGGCTTTTCTTGTCATTTAACTTACATACAGCATGGTTTGTATTAATGCAAATCACACAGCTGCATGGTTGTTCCAGATGTGTTAACTGACTACATATGAAGCAAGACAATACTGAGAAGAAACATCTGCTTCAATTGTGAGAAAAATCTGCAGGAAAAGCAATAGAGCACACAGATGGCTTTTACTGGCTTCAGCCTCATTAACGTGCTTGACAAGACATCAATTGTGTTCATTACAGATAAATCAGTAAGTTCAATGAAGCAGAAATATGTCGCTATAAAGTATCTTTTTTGGGCAGAAAGCTTTCATAGAATATTTCAAACTGTGGCAATATAATGTGTTAGTGTTGTGAAGCACTCTTTTTTTTACCATATGTAAAGGTCTATTTTTGGAGGCAGAAGAATTTATACCATCTCCACAGAGCAGAGGTTTGACATGGTGAAAATGCCTTGCCCGTATCTCTCTGCAGCAGCATTAACAGAAATCAAGTCCTCTGATTTTCTAACTCCCTATTTCTATTTTATTTTTTTCCCCATCCCCTTTGGTTTCTAAGCTACCACAAATCAGTATTTTCTGTAAAAGAAACCATCACCACCTCCAATGGCAAAGTATTCCCTTTCTTTATGCTGGTAAGAATTTACTGTCACAGCTTATAAAACCAGTGGTCATCTACAATTGTTGATAAGTTCTGACTCATTTAGCCATTAAAAAAACCCAAAAAAATCCCAACCCCCAAACAAAACCATACTCTACGTTGTAATTTAACTAGGTAATGGTAGTCTTTCTTGATGTAAGAATAAGACTCCTCTCAAAGGACTCGATGACTTTAAGAGTGACCTAAAGTGAAAGACTTACCAATGTAGGCTTCAGAGTCACCAATATACATTTCTATGCAATGTCCAAGCATTGTGACTGAAAAGGTGTCATCCCTCCTAAGACCAAGGGCCTATTAAAAAACCCCCAACAAAACAGTAAAAATTATTTGGTAGCAAATAAAACCATTTACATCTTAAGTCCACGTTGGTTCCGAGTTTGTTGTTTTATTGCTCAATCATGCTATCAGAGCACAGTCTTTGCTGTAAAGCAAAACATTGCACAACCAAAATAATATTGTCATATGAACTGGCTGCAAGCAAAGAACAAAAAAAAAAAAAAAACCAGAAAAGATTATGCATAGAGACAGAGAATCATTCAGAAATTATGAAGTATAACCTACGTTGAACTTACTGCAATATTTCTACTTCAAGGCATACACTGGAAGTATTTTAAATCATTTCAGCTGCACGAGAGGTTTATATACATAAAACATATGACAATTATATTCAATTAATTTATATCAATGAAGAACTCAAGTACTAAGTTTCACAAAGTGGCCATTTTTTACCTAACCAATAGAAAACTTCGGAAGATTTAAAAAAAAAAATAAATTATAAAATAAATACTAATTTTGGGGGCTGGATAAAATGCTGGTTCTCTATTCCAAACCCAAACCAGAATGAAATAGTAAACAACAGAATCTGTGACCAGCACTTTAATTTAAGCCCATTACATACCGTATGAAAATAGTCGATTGCGCTTTCAAAGTTGCCCATTAGACTATGTATATAGCCAATGGCAGAGTAAGTAGAAGCATTTTGAGGAATTAATACTAGTGCCTGGCGATGGTATTCCAGTGCTTCTTCATATTTCCTGTGGGGGTTAAATACAGAAGACCTATTAGTAAGCTTCAAGGCGAAAGGTGTCTTCATAGTATTGTACTAATATTTTCCTTAGCTTAGTGGCACACGGTCCTGCAAGAACATAAGAATTATTGCTCCATGATCTGAACATAATAGAACATACAAAAGACTCATGGATATTGACAATTTTCTTCCTCACTATAACTGAGAAATCATTGTTCCCCTTAAGTAGCACAACAGCTGCCTACAGCTAGGCCTCATTTGGAGATGATCTTAGCAATTTGGTACGGTAAATCACTTTAGATGTTTAATGCTGCTTATTGTAACGTTACTTTTCTTTCTGTAGCTTTCATTTTCCTCCCCAGGGGAGTGAAGGAGCAATACAAGACTAAATTGCTCATTGTTCAAAGAGAAACTGGCAGAAATTTCACAACCCTTAAGTGATACACACACTGGTACTTTTGTCACTTCCATTTTGCTACCTTCTCTATCAGAAAAGAAGGTTTACCAATATCCATAATTTCTTTCAAAAAACAGCCACTCTTTCTTTGAAAATTATCCATTAATTGAACTGCTTATTGCAATTGTTATTTTATAAAACAAGAATCAAATGTATGTTATGGCATTACTCTGAGAAATTAAGTCATCACATTTGACAGCCTAGTACCAAGTTGTTAAAGACAGCAATTGTCTATTCAGAAGAAATTTTTATGTCTATAGTTATAATGAAATTATGCAAACAGCAGCACATGAAGTTGTTAGAGGGCATTAAGTGACAACTGGGGCAGAAAAATTATACAACTGTTTGCTAGCTGCACAAAACTTTCCCATAATTTGGATTTTATTTTCACTCATAGTACTTACCTGTCCAATTAACTACTACTGTACTTTAGTACGCTGCTTTCAAATTTCAACCACATAATGCTAGCGAGTAGACATATATCCAGTAAGTTTTTTCATCATACCAACACCATGTATTACGAACACTAGTAAATCAGTTATTACAGATTTTTTTAAGTTGTCAAAGCATATGTACAGCTGCCTGATCTCTCAACTTGATTTTCTTGAAAGGTGGTTTACAAGGATGTAGAAATACATTACATTAGTTTTCTGAACCTGAACAAATAATACAATGCAAGTCATCCCCAGTGTCATGTAAGCAGTTACTAACTTACTGTAGAAATTAAAAAAAGACAAAAGGAATTATAACCGAAACGAGTATTTGGAAAAAACCCTACAATTATACTCATGAATAGATTCCAGAAGCAATTCCTTTTGTTTGATCTTGGCAGAAGGGGTAACTATTATACATCTGTATTTCATAATGAAAACAAAGACTAACTGGCAATTCAAGCACAAAGCAATGACTGCCAAAGCCAAAGCAGAAGTACAACTTCTATCTACCATAATGACATTCCCATTAACAACTTTGAAACAGAAATTATAGTATACACCAGTTGGACAATTAAAATCATGACATTAGGAAAAAAAAAAAAGATACGGTACTGATTAAACAAAAGAAAACACTGGTTAAAATCTGATTAAGGTAGTTAATAAGAAAACATTTCTCTGTGCTAATATTGCTAACGCTTTTATATCTACTTTGCACTTTCTCTTCCTAGAATGGAAATGTGAAATGAAATAGTTCTGTTCTCAAAAAAAATAGTATTTTATTACTGTGTTAATGTCACTGAATATTTAACTTCAATAAAAAAAACCCATAAGCACTGATCCAAGCAATTAATTGGCACAAAACTACCTTCATGTTAATTAAATCAGTGGACATATTCAAGTATGTCAGGACTGGGACAGTACCCAATCAGAATTCAGACCCATACATAGATCTAAAATTTCTATCTAGTTAAGGAAAGGCTTTTACATTAAGTACTTTAACTTGGATGTAGTAAACTGGATATAAGGGGCGATTAATGTATTTACGTTCACAAGCTGATTTAGGGAATCGTGTTCTTACAAGATGCTTCTACACTGCTCTCACATGGTACGTAACCTTGACAATAGGCCTAGAGAAAACACATTTGTGTAGTATTCCAGACAAAGGTAGCTTCAGTACTCTCTGCTTACTTGAGTTTTCTGCAGACATGTCCTAAGTTGTTCAATAAAGGCTCCCACTTATCAACTGTTACCTGCAAAATAATGCAACAATTCAAGCAACTGCAGCTTCCCAGACTGTAACTGAATTTTTTCTACTTTAAAAAAAACCCAAACACACAAACGAACAAGGCAATTCATTCATGACCAGGAAAAACATCACAAGCATTTAACTCTTTTCAAAACACATTTAAGCTTAAAACATTTATTCAATAACTTATTTTTTCTAATTTTTCCATTCCCCAAACCAAATTACATTTCTTTAAAGGGCGAGTGACAGTAAAACTTAGAAGCAAACAAAAAAAAATTGTTTTCTACTTAACTAAAAGTCACTTCAAGTCTCTCTGCCTAGGAGCACTGAAAAGTCCACAAATTAGGTGTTTATAAAATAATCATAAATACTGAAGGTCTTTTTACTGTCTTCTCTATAGTCTAACTTCATCTGCTCTAAATAATATGCTCATTTATAAGGCACACAGAAGACAATCCAAGCAAAGTCCTCAAAACGTTTTCTGGTGAAATTAAAAATCATTTGGACTTGATTGCATTATGAATTTGAGATTTATAACAATGTGTGTTCTATATCTCTACTTATTTTAAGTGTCTCCCATTCCAATTCTAAATTCCCATTTGTGTGTTTATAGATATGTTGATATTTAGTACTGCTCAGTAAAAAGAATTTAGGCATAAACATAAATTTAAGCCTGATCTAGAAAGTCTGTGGCATTCGCATGAACTAAATACAGCTTTAACTAAATGAGAACAATCCTATTTATACATTGGTGAGCATATAAATTGGTATCTGTGCAGTTTGTTTTAGTAAACGTGTGCCTTGTCCACACGATGATCATAGTTTTTTTCAGTACTTTCCACTTTTCATAAGAAGGCTTCTTGTGCTCTAGAAGCAACTTCATTATCTTGATAGAAGATGCTTTGTTAGCAATGATATTAGCATGAACTGGTGTCCTCATTAACTAAATTTAAGCTAAAAATTGAGAAAACCTATCTTAAAATTCACCAGAAGCCTGTCACAAGGTGGTACTGCTTTCATTAAGGCTCCTTAAGTTACTCTAGTACAATGTGTTTCTTTAGACAAGGCAATGACACACAAATAAAATAAACATCACCATCCATAGGTACAAACTCATCTGTGTGTTACAGCGGTTGAGCCATCAGGCTTGTAATGATAGACTTTTGATTCACAAAAGCACCTGCACTATGAGCGCAATTCCTGACAAACTTTTTGCCAGTCACTATTTTGATTACTTTCAGGAAGTTAGTTAAGCATCCCTGGGCCCATTCCCTCACAATGGCTCTATCTGGCAGAAAGAAAACAAATCTGTACCTACAGGATTGCATCTAAACAAAAGTGGAGGTCATTCAAGAAATGGCTAACGCTTAAGGTGGCAGAAACCATCTTCACACACGTACCCAGTTCCGCCCTCAGGTCAAGAACTGTTGGTCTTCAAGACCCAAGACTGAGAACAAGACCTGGATTCCACTCTCCAGTCAGAGCTTATTTTCTTTTAATTTCCTACAGAAACACACTTTTTGCCTTCTCCCGGAGCACTGAAAATAACATGTGATGATTCTCATCTAAAAACACAACAAACTCCATTACAAGTAGATGGTCCAAGTTTGAAAGTCAAATTTATATTGCATTGCTTCTATCTTAAAATAAGCACAACATATTTTGTCACAAGATATTACAGATTTTCCTAGAGTTTTACATATTTATGATTGTGCATGTTATCAGAAAATATACCTCATTTCCAATAGCTTTGATTTTTTCCAGTGCATCAAGAAACCACTTTTCTGCAGTTTTCCAGCTAAGAATTGAGGGGGTAGGGATAAAGAAAGGTAAATTAGTGAAGAGTTTTGATTATCAGTATGAGAAAACTGTATTACAAGGAACAGTTCTTTGACATTATTTTGTCATATGAGTGAAATTAGATGTAAAAAACACCAGTAAATTACGTTTGGCTACATTTTGCATCTGCTGCTAAGAGCTAACAAGACAAAAGTTAAAAAAACAGAAGCAAACCAAGAATATTCACTAAATAGTTCTTGTATCTGTTATGTTTTTTCAGAATATATTTGGAACTTCTTTAGCAGATAAAGTGTTTTGCTGTACAAAATTTTATACCATGTGTGCACTTGTGCGTGCAGACAGACTCCTTTTCAAGGCATACAACTACCCAATGACAGGCACACAGAAGATAACGATCAATCTCTGCGTGTTCCTCGAGCATTAAATTCTTTCCATGTTCAATCTTAAACAAAGAACAATGCAGAAAGCAAGGGTTTAGGGTAAACACCATCTAAACGAGAACCAAAAGAAACTTTGTATTCTATAGTTCAATGTAAGTACTTCACTAGATATACTGGCACATTACACATCAGAATAATCCATGTTTAAGATTGCATTTAATCCTATTTTGCAAGCTTACTCTCCATTTTGAAATGCAACCACTCCAACTTCATGCATAACAAAAGGATCTTCAGGTGCAATGCTTAAAGCTTGGCTGAAAAACCTTTCAGCTAACTTTGAGTTGTTGGTCAAACCATATTCCAGTCCAATATAGAGCATTGGCAAATGACACCTGAAAAACAAACAAACGAAACAAAAAACAAACCAACACAAAAAACCCCAAACATGTACTGATTAGGAATGGTGTCAACAACTATAACAAATGCCACTGTGTGCGCATATGGTTACATACATCCAAGTAAAAGATGATTTAACTATTAATCTAAGGAGCAGTTAAAAAGACTTTACATCTTTGTTAGGTATTAAGAAAAATTTGAACTCCAATAGTATTTTCTCAGTGCTTAAGTTAGTTCTGAGGGTTCTTTTTTCCTAGTTTCCTTCATACATTTCATTTACAAATAGAATATGGAAGAAGTAATAATTAAAGGGTAGTAGTTATTTACCAATAACTACTACCAAATACAGTAGTTTTATACGCGATATGACGTGATTAATCCACTACTCATTTTACAAACGTCTCCACTGCATGAAAGAGCTGTTGTTACTCAGCAGTTTACAACCTGGTATGACAAACATGATTCACAAATTTCAGGCAACTTTCAGGCAGAACATACCGAAGTATAAATCTCGACTTCAGAATTTACAAAATTGCAACAGTAATCACAAATAACGCAGTTAAATGCAGATGATATTATTTGGATTTTTTCTTTTGTTCTCTACCAGATAATTGTTGTAAATGTATTCCTAATATTTAAAGGGATATAAGCCAATATTCTCCACTATTTATGATTTTAATTTTTCTGAATATGACATTTCTGACATACCCTTTCATGAGCTGGGCAGCTGTGAAGTATGCAGCCATTGCTTGGTCATGCTCGCTCTCAACTGCAAATGAATGTCCATACGCTATCCACGCAGGTCCGTAGGTTCTCTCAAGTGTAGTAGCTTTGCTAAAAACAAGAGCAAGTCACAAGCAAACACATTTGAAATTAAATTTCTATAAAAAACTATATGGCATAGCATTGCTATGTATCTATTAAGACAATCTTCTGTAATGACTAGCGGTAAAGTTAATTTTACGAGTTCAACAAACTATTTAGCACTTAAAAGTAACACAAATTTTCAATAATTCATTGTATTATTTCTGTTGCTGTTTTTTTTTATTATTTGATATTACTGAACATAAACTATATAATGGGTGAATTGGGCAAAATACAGAAAACATTAGTAGTGATTTATAATGTATTACAATATTTTAGCTATACGTTTCAAAATAAAAATATTCTAGCAAATATAAATTTCACAAGCAGGATATGAAAATACCAAACAACGACTTAGGTTGAACTGTGTGTTGAAATTTTGCCTTAATGAAGACAAGAGTATTTATTTGACACGTCGCAGAGAGCTGCCATGCATCGCAGAAGTATACAAAATGCCACCCAAGTCCTGAGCTGGACTGCAGCATCAGGAGTGCAACCTGGAGTCTTTCTTTACAGAAAGATGGACCTGACAGGAACATTAGAAAGCTGTGTAGATTATTTTCACAGTCTGAAGGCAAGGGCGTTCATAACAGCTCATGACAGATGTGCTCTATCTTTTCTTAAAAGCTTCTGACACAGAGATCCTACATGTTCCACAAATAATCTAGTCTATTGCTTGACTACCCTTAAACTCTTCACTTTTTCTTAACGTTTAATCTAAATCTTGTTTGTCACAGTTACACTCATTATTTCTCATTACGGAGAACAGTTTGTTCTCCGTCTCCTGGGACAAAACAACATATCTGAACATTTGCATCTTCCCACCCTACATTCTAGACAGCTTCAATCACTTCAGAAACTTTCTTCATTGGCCACCTTCTTCAGAACTCGTTTAATGCCTCCTCTTGAATTCAATTCAAACGTCTCAAGTCCATCTTGATTTCTCCACACATTGACTTGTCAACAGCAACACATTACAATACAGCTTTGTTATTGTCACAAACATTTCCCTAATTGGTGCTGAGATGAAGTAAGCCCTTTTGCAAGATGTGACAGATGCAGATAACTCCTGCAGCAGCCAGAATACTTCTCTTACATGCTACCGAGCATTGCCCAGCTCTGCCTTCTACCCTGTTCAGCATGCTCCAGCACGGTGGTCTGTGACTCCAAAACAATGATATGGGAACTTCAGGTTTTATCCATGGTACCTCTAGACCGTTTTCTAAAAACCACTGCCTATCCCTCAGTTGTCCCTAGCCTTGTAGTTGTACACTACCATTCTTCCCCAAGAAATATGGGCACCTTGTCACTATTTCACCTTTACCAGACCTTTTTTCCTCTTTGCCAGAACTACCCCGAATTCTGACACCTGCCCCCTACCCCCATGTATAGACCCCTCCTGGCTAGGGATGCTTGCAGATTTAATAAATACGGTCTTTATTTCCCTACCAAAACCGCATATGTCACTCAGGACAGCTTCTTGAAGAATTTCACGCTGGCACTTGTCAGGAATTTAAATACCTCACAATAACCAGGGATTTAAACTGTCTAAATTACTAACCCATCTTTACATATATTGTCTATAAAGGTCTCAAGAAGAAAAATGAAAGCCTTACAGGTTGATTTAGGCCTTCTCAATTTAAGCTTACAGCACCAAAACAAATACCCTACTTCACAGCAAGGTCCTACTCCCCAGTGCTGATAACCAATACACATACAGAGGACCTACAGGAGAGGGCACTGGACTGACTGACCAACCTAAAAAGTCCAAGGCTGCTTGTGCACAGAAAGACCTAGACACAGCCAAATGTCAGAATTTTTTATCTAACTCTTCCCTTTAACATCAGAAACCTGAACCTGGGACAATGAGCGTCCTTAAACTAAGAACTGTGGCTGGATTACCCAGCTGTAGTTAGCTTGGCAGCATGAATGAATGCAAGGACTACACCTGCCCGTAACAGGAAGATGACTGCCAAAAGAGATTCCAAACAAGGCTGTATGTCATTCTTAAAGTATCTAGAAGGTTGAGGTCTAAATTGTTATACCAAAAAAAAAAAAAAAAGGTGTCAACAAAAGGAATATTCTAGTAGTAACCAGTTTATGGATGCTTCTGTTTACTTTATGAGCTTACAAGCAACTGTGAATGTTAAATATTTATTTAGCAAGTGATCAACAGATTCACTAAGGAAAACTGGAAAAAAAAAAATTTACCTGAGATATCTTCTGGCATGTTCATTTTTGTGGCCGACCATGAGATAGTAGCATCCTACTGCAAACCACGACACCTGCACATTAGAATCAAAATAGAATATTATCAGATATATCACATGGATTTTAGTGAAACATCACCACAGGTGATGCAAAACAGAGGAACAGATTATAGTTAGAGGAGTTCGGAACACTTGCACTGAAATCACAGTCAGCTTTTCAAATTACTTGGTATTACAGACAAGCTGGAACTGCTGGCGTGTACACGTCTAATGGGGTTTGTTCAGCCTCATGAAGAGCGAGCTAAGTGGAAATCTTATTGCTGTCTTCAATAACCTAATGGTAGAGAATACAAAAGGCAGAGCCAGACTCTTCTCAGAGGTGCAGTGATACGATGGGAAGCAACGGGTACCAGTTGCAACATGGGAAACTCAGACTGAGTAAAAGGAAAACAATTTTCACTGTGAAGGTGATCAGACATTGGAAAAGTTTTCCCAGAGAGGCATATACATTTATTACTGCAGCTTTTGTTTTAAATTATTCAAAGTGAATACTTCACAGGTACTCTTTTTTTTTTTTAAAAAAAAAAAAGAACCCTGGTATAAGAAAATGACAATGCATAGATTTTGAATTCTGTTGCTCAAACTGACTATTACATTACGACTTTTATGTGCTTTCACCTAGAAAAAACTACCTGGTAATGAAAGCTTAAAATAACTTACAGGATTATTTGGGTACAAGTCCACCAGTTTGTGAGAAAGATAGAAAAGCTCTACATAGAAGAGAAACAAGAAAAGAAAATTAAAATATGCTAAAACATTAAGATGTTTCAAGCCCTTTAGCTTTCGACACAAAACATCCAGAACATCTAACATTGTGTTATTAATGCACAAGTGAACAAAAATGTTTTCTGTTTAGTGGCAATGCTTCAAACCGCCTCAAAATAGATTTGGTTTTGCAAATACCTAAAAAAAAAAAACCAAAAACAACCCACCAACCCGTAAGTCTTCACAGCACATAAATAAGCAGCTATACATCCCCACCCTTTAAGAATTTTGCAACAACTTAGGTTGTTAACATACATTAAAATAAATGCCTGTGGCATTAAACCTGACTGTGTCTTGTCAAGGTAAAACACGAACTTCCTACACCTAAAAGGTTTAACAGAGTAGCTAGATCAATTTTGAAGTACAGTCCTGTGCATGAATATGCTGAAAACAGGACAGAAGCAAATAAATGGTTATATTACTTGGAATAATTTTAAGTGATTAATTTTCTAATAAAAAGGAGTAATTCTAGTTATTAGAATAACTAACTATGGATTTTCTAATAACAGTGGAAGTAATGAGATACAGGATAACAATTCTATTGCCTATGCAATTTCAAAAGAAATAGCATTACAGTACATAAAATTTCTATTTCTTCAGAGTACAGTGCTCTTAAATTGATGAGTTTGTCCTGGACTACTTTGCATCAATTCTTGGCTTCAGAAAAATCAAGTAAGAAGAGTGGCTTACAAAATACTAACTTATTTACAAAATGCTTCTCAAGGCAGACTTAGACGAAAAATCAGAGCACTAGCCACAATTTTAGATGTAGTTAAGTAACTGAAAAGTACATTTACTAAACAATGAGAAGTACTAGTACACCTAACGAGCTATTTGCATACATACAATGCACCATCCTTTAAAAGACTGCAAATCATACCAGCTCCTTATTCTATTTTCCAACTGGTTTTAAAGACATTCAAGCTCCTCACTTGCTTTGGATGTTTATATGCAGTCTGAAATGAGAAAAACCATCCCAGCTGCAAGTAAGCTATTCTTGTAATTCCAACAGAAGTGCTGCGTGATCATTAAGTTATGAGAACTGTAAAGAGGCCTTCACAACAGCAAAGGCGAGTCTAGAATTTTTTTCTAACATGGAAAAAGCACGTCCACCCAAGCAGACACACTGCTGAAGAGTTCCTTCTAGTTTAAATTAATGGTTTTTTATTTTGTTGTTGGGCAGAAAAAGTACACCCAGATACTCTAGGAAGATCACCTTAAAACAGAAATCAAACAACAGAAATGAAGCAGCGTAGCTCACTAACCTTCTGCCTACATAGCCCAGTGGTTAAAAGACAGTGATGCTCATAATAATGAATGAAGACTCTCTCCTCAACTACTCCCCACCCTGCTGCTCTGAAACCCCCTTCTTTTCCAGTTAACACTGTTTTCTGGAAACTGCAGGTAGGAGGAAAAACATATGTAATTTTTAAATGGTATTTAAGGGGGTTTCTTGGCATCCTTAGTTCTTTTTTAAAATTGAAGCTTTACAATCTTCTTTTGACTCATATTAACTGTTGTGTTTCTTACCATTTGCTTTATTAAGCTCCACAAGTGTCCCTATATGCACAGGTAAACAATTTGCATGGAAAGGATCTTTTTCCATCACTCTAAAAATAAATAAAAAAAAAAATCTGCAATGCACATTTCAAAAATTTTATGTGTTATAAGCAAGCTGCTTTTATAGTGTGTAGTGTTCCAGTTAATTACCACTTCAGGCACCAGAAAACTATTTGTGACTAGAAGGTAACTATTACCAGCATAATAAAGGCTATCTTAAGAGCAGAAAAATAACTATTAATTTAGCTTAACAGAAAAGGATAACAAAATTCTTGCAAGCTGAATGTACAATTAGAAAAACGGAATACAATGCACATTTGTTTGCAAATCACTTCAAATTTAACCAGCAAACAGCAAGCTACATTTCTGTTCATCTTTTCCATATGTTTGACAGCAATTTTCAAGTAATAGTCCTCAGATTTCTGAGCTTAGCACTGAGCAGCATGGCCCAGGAAACATATTTAGCTCAGCTTTACATTTTTATTTCCTGTGGTGTTAGAAACGGAAGCAAGTCTCACAGACAACAGACTGCATGCAGAACACGGCTTCTAGGCATGTGCCCTTTTTGTAAGCATTGGTACTTGGTAAACTAAGCAGAGAAAACAAATGTCTTGAAATCTATTCACAGAACCTCTTAAATCAGAAGTACATTACGACTCCATTCTCTGAGAAGTACACCTTGAAAAAGCCGAAGGTTTAGTTGACATTTTGAAGTAGTTCAAAGTATTTCAAATGAAAAGTATAAAAGGACACATAAACAAGTATATTAAATGCTCTCTTGAAGAGAGTCTAAAACATTGAAGTTATATGGACTTCTCAGACTCTCATTTCCAGCCCTAGCATCTGTGATAGTCTCCTCCTCAGAAGACATTTATTCCTGTCACTTTCTGCTAGAAAAGGCAGGGCAATTAAGTTTCAGACACACAGATGCAATAATATAATTTTATTGACTTAAATTACTCCAAATATTTCAATAGGATCGTGATTTCACTCAGATGTTTAAATTCACCCTAACAGTCAGCATTCTCTGCACCCTTCCCAAAAACATTGCCTGTACAGTATTCCATGGAATATTCTACATAGTAAATGGCTTGCCTCAGCTAATAAAAAGCTGTACTATTACGAAACAAAAAAAACCCAAACCACAAACCAAACCCCTTTTATTTTATACTAACATTCTGAGACCATGCAGTACATACACAAAAATTCAGTTTTCTTAAAAGGGTAGTTGTCAGGCCAGCAGAAGAAATAGCTCCACAACCACATGTTTACATTTACAGTAGTTGAGAACCAACCCACGCTGTTGTTCTGACCCATCTGACAACCGAGCAGCAGGGTATGCCTGGGCCACGTAACAACATACTTGGCACATCTAACTTAACACAACCTTTAATCAGTCAGAGAAATTATACTTCCTAACCAACCGATCCAAACCTCTTCATTCTGAGGGCCAAGGAACAAGTAGGTACACAACACACACACCTCAAAGTACTAGAGTAAGGAAGAGGATGGATGAAAGTAAGTGCTGCACAGGGCTGATTAACTGGCATTTCACTTTGGATACTTCTGCTACGTATCATAAAAATAATGTGTCTTGCCAGATACAAACCACACATTTGAAATACCTGGAACTCTGTATTAAATTGTTATGTATCTCAATGCATTGAACAATGATATTTGCTGTAAATCCAGGCCTAATTATTATACTACACCATATGAGAAAAAAAAAACCTCAAGTTGCTTTGTATACTTACACGGAAGTAAGCTTGTAACACATTTTGAAATCACAGTTATAATAATGTCTTTCAGCTAAGGATACTACCACATCCAGGTTTTCCTGAAGACCATCTACTGATTCAGGAATCAGTGTTTCACTGGGTTTGTTATACTGAAAGACAAAAGAAACATGTGAATCCAATCTAAAAATCAGATGGTAATTATAGTATTATATGGATAATAATATTTTTAGTCCTCAAAAAATATTTAAGAAGCATTAAGCTTTTAAAAATTCTTGGTTTTGAATTGAAAGTCCATGAAACACGTATCTGGTAAAATGGTTCTTTTTAATGTACTTAAAACCTCATTTGGAACATGAAAGATGCTTGCCACTGTCAATATCTTAAGCATGGACTGTAGAAATGACTATTAAGCAACATATAGTTGGCTTTCAGTGCTCTCACATATCTTTGGGGAAAAAAAAAAAGTCTGGAATAATGTTGTTATATCCTAGTATTTTCAGGTAACTCAGTTTTACCTAGAATAGTAACGTTCTTTTTCCCCACATAGAAGTTTACACAAAACTATTATACTACCCCCATAAAGTGGTATCTACTGAATCATAAATTTTAAAATAATCAAAACTAAAACCCCCTTATTTATTCCAATGTTCAGAATAAATGGAATCCAAGAAAATTTACACCTGAAGACTTTCAATCAATTCTCCATTTTTTTAGTCAGCTTTGGGGTTTACCTTTTTCAATTTATTCTCAAATAAAAAGTGAAGCAATTCTTGTTCTTCTTCTGTACATTGTCTACTAAGAGGTAGAGATTCAAGAAGCTCTTTTTCTATGCAAATTAAAAAAAAAAAAAAAAAAGTGGTCATATTACAGAAGAAATAGCAAGATCCAACATTTTAAGAACTTACAAATGCAAAGAATTTTATGATGCTTATCCCAATTGAAGAAAAAGGCAGTACAGATACACCAAGCCACATAATACTACTAATTGTGGAAATTAATGATTGAATTCTTAGTTTTTCCTTCTACACGTTTAAATAAAATTTAATAAAGATTACATGAGGCACTACTATTTTTATTCACTCTACATGTCAAATTTTATCACTTGGAATGCTATATTAAGCAATGCCTACTATAACTAAGCACTGAAACCAGTAGGGTTTCATGGATTCAAAGCCTGTGAAGTTGAGAACACAGGAAAAACATTGTTTAGGCTGGGCAAAGGGCGTGGGAGCTGCCGCAGCTAACAAAGAGGACAGCTGGGTTACTTTGCTTCTTTTAATTCTTAGCACTGCAAGACTCAAAAATAAAGTTCAAATGTAAATTTGAGCAGATCACAATTTTCACCCATTTCAAACATTTTCTATTCTTAATGCTTTTAAATCTTTTACTTGTAATATTGCTTTAATTTTTATCCAGGAAAAAGGCATCTTGAGAAAGTAGCTAAATTTTACTTGTACTTGAGAAATACTGCTATCCAGACCTTCTTGGGCCGTCAGCATATGGTGCGATGTTAAAAGATCAAATGCTTCAAAGCAGTAAACATCAAGCTTCAAGGCCTCTTTGTAGCTGTATGTTGCTAGGGTTCTATTATCCAAAGCATCATAGATCTTCCCTCGCAAAAGGCATATAGAGCTCTTGATCTGGTGGAAAAGCAGGGCTGGAGGTCAAAGACTGAATCAATGTTTGCAATTTGGTTTTGAGCACAAATCAAATGGGCTCCCTGAAAAGTAAAAAGCATTTCATGTATGATGGAACCTGGTTTTCTAGCGCTGTCCTGAAATAAAATATTGTCTCTACTATTAAAAACAAAAAACAAATGAATGCTCTGTCAGGTTAGCTACTGCCAAATGACACATGCTTGAAGTAAGCTGAGAGAAGATAGAGTTTATTTTTTCTACTTCCGGCATCCATCAGTCTGATAGAGTTGTTAGTTACGTTCACTAAATTCCCTTCATATTCTTTATAGGGAAATCATCACTTCAAGTGACTAACTTCTTTGTTAACTATCAAACCACGTATTTCAGGCAAGACAAGAATGACCACAGTAAAGATGAAAAAGGCCAAATCAATAGACTCAACTACTCTGAGCAGAAAAATATATCCTCCTTCTCAACCCAAAACAGATGTTTCAGAAACAAAAGTAGTGAAAGATCATTATTACCATAGTTAAATTTGTGCTAAGATGTCTAATAACTAACATGTTCTTTTAAAACTCCCTAGATGGGTGTTCAGTTCAGTAAGAAGGCCACAGAAGTGTCAGCCAGTTACTTGGAGAAAGTTAACAATAATGCATCTGTGCCATCAGACTAACCAGACAGACCAACTCCCTCAGGAGTCCGCACACTAGAAACAGTATAGCTGCATTAACAACTAAGTACCACAAAACAGGGAGCAAGAATGAACAACCAAAGCTGAGGACTTCTTCCTTCACTTGCGGTGGTAGCTTAAATGTTCCCATTAGGGTGCACCTCAGTTCTAACCCACTTCTCCCATAAGCCCATTAATACCAGCATTCAAAACCTGTTCACATGATTTAACCCATTTTGCTACTTCAGTCTTAGAGGGAAAATGCCATCTCTCAGTCACCTTCATTGTAGTTTCAGCTAATAAACTTAACTTCATAACTCCGAAAGTAAAGACTCTTCAGCCTACGTGTGGTACCAATCCCTTTTAACTGTGTGCCTATACAGAATTTCTTCACTAAGCTTCCAAAACTTCACCTTCACGTCACATAATTTTCAAGTGCAATCAAAAAATGTCCCACTGAGAACACCACTTGAGCGATTAAAGAAATATTTAATTAAAAATATCTGGAGAAGAAGCAAACTTGCTTTGTTATCTCAGAACCTGCAGCCCAATTGAAAAAAGTATTAGTTTACATTATCAAGACTGAAATTGCAGCACAGGGCTAAAAGACTCTAAAAATCTATGCTAGACCATGAACTTCCTGCAAACTGTTTGCAAAGAATTTATGGGAAGTTGTTGAAAAGCACTCTTCATTTTTGCAAGCCAAACTGTTTTCATAAAGGCAAGCGAACTGACCAAAACGAGAATAATTCAGCGTTTTTGAAAATTATGATATCCAAAAAAGAAAGCTTAAACACAGAGTTTCACATTCATACAGCTGTAAAAATCACTGACTTCACACATTTTTTTCCTCAGTTATAACAATATTTATTTTTAAAATGTCACTTACAGAGGATTGTGACATCTCCCAGTCTGTCGTAGAATCTTTCAATCCACTTTCATCCTTCAAGTACTTTTCAAAAAGTCTTTTGTTGATTGGCTCTTCCATATCAAGAATATCCAGGGCCTGTTGATGTTCTTTTGCAGCATACTAGCCAAATATGTGCATGTAAAAAACAAGGTTAGGATTTGAAACATCTGTACGTAAAGCACCAACACACACAGTGTCACATTTCAAAGGCACAGATTATAAAAAACCAGTGCTTATCAGCAGGTTTTTCATGTATGCATATTCTTATTTGCACGTCATTTTATAATTGCAGCCAACTATTTTACTGGTCATCTATAATATGCAAAAAAATTACAAAATTAACACCTATTGAAAAATCTGTTATTCACCATTATACAATCACCAGAAGCAGACGCACTTCTAAAAATAGCTAATACGGGTTTTAATAAAATACAGTCACCTTGTTCTATAAGCAGCACAATTATCTATTTCAAATTCCTATTTTTAGTCTACCGATTGATTCAGATTTCCTGTGAAAGCACTGCATTTCACTATATATGTATCTCATTTTATACAGAAGTATAAAGCTGCTAACTATATTTATCCAACCATAAAATCACATCTCCTCTGGTCAGACTACAACCAACCAATTAAAACCATAAACATGAAGACAGAAGACAAAAATTGCTCAAATTCTTTCCCCACAGAATATTAGAGGAGTATTTTCTCCTCTATTAGAGGAGCATTTTTTCTGGAAAAAAAGGTCAGCTGGATTTCTTCAGAAGAGTACCACAACAGACACTCCAGTGACCATACTGAAGGTTAAAAAATAAAATCGACTATCACAAAATTTAAACCCGTTATTCCAATGAACAGAGACACCTATGTTGCCTGTCTGGTACCTAATCTTCACAAGATGCATCTTTTCTTTAGTTTGGTTTGTTTCCGATAGAGTTTAAAATGTGTACTCACATGACACCTAGCTGCAAGGTAGCGACAGGCTTCATATAACTGAAAGAGAAGTTTCACGCATGTTAGTTACAAAGACAGAGCATGTTTACTTATACTGCTAGACTCCATTTCACTCTCTCCTTTTTCAGTTGTATGGCTTCTTCATCCCTTTCACCTCCAAAAATCTTTCCTGACCAAAACGACAGTCTGTAATACTTTCTCTACTATTAGGCGCTCAAAGGACACTTGCTTCTCTCTTGCCTTCACCACTCATCAGCAGAGTGGAAGGACAATTTGAACAACTACATCTGAAGCGACACTCCACCTTCCCATACCTGCTGCAGTTACAGCCTCAGACCCCTTCTTTTTTCTGTGACCCTATCTGAGGGGCAACAGTTTCAATCTGGCCAATGGAACACAGGGCTATACTTGGTTCAGATAAACTGCATCATGCAGGTTTTTTAATTACTTTTTCCGTAAACCTTATCCTCTGATGGTGAAGAAGTCACTGTGATTTGCAGCAGAGGTTTAAAAGTGAAATAACAGTAGTAATTCTTTGACTAAAATGACTTACCTTATCCAGCTTACGCGATCGAAGGGCATGTGCTGCCCTATGATACTGAGCTGTTAGGTAAAGACATTGGGCCAACCAATAAATATCTTGTGGTTCCTCTAAAATAAAAAAAAAAAAATTATAAACCATTAATTTATATCTTTAAACACTTTCATGCAGAGTATTCACTTTTGCTTCACTAGAAAAGTATTTTTCCTAATTCTAGCATCCTATTGAGTTACAAAGGTGGGTTTTTTTTTAATATATATATATATACACACCACTTATAATATCTACTTGTGAGAGATTAAAGTAAAAAAGAAATGTATTTTTAAGGTTAAAGACATCAGATAGCACACCAGACAGTAAGTACAAAGAATCTCATACTAGAGATGTGTCATAAGAAGGAGATAACAGCGATACAGATCTAAAAAAAAGTAGCAGTTGTAGGTTACCTTGCCCTTGGACACAGGGCATAAAAAAACAACCCAGAATTGTCTCCCAAAAAAAAAGATCAGTGGGAACCTAGTAACAGTGAAAGTGAAAGCACTAGATTTCTGCAGCTTGAAGTTACAATGGCAGCAGCACAGCTTCATACTCTCCTGCTTTATTGGCAACCAAAGCTTTTGTGGGATCAAGCCCCTAGAATCATTACGAAGCATAAATGGACTGTGGCTGTAGGCAGACCAAGGCTACCGGCATCAACTCACTCTGTAAACCTGCATTGTACTTGTCACCCTGAGCAACGGTGAATCCTGTAGGAAACCACCCTTGTCTCAAAGCACTCGTCTTTCTGTCTCTTAAGGTAGGCAAACCTTAAGGTTTGGCCAAACACTAATTTTAACACAAAGTTCAAAAGGAAGACCGGCCCCACTCTATGTGGAAAAGTAACATTCCAAAGATCACAGAAAAGCACTTACGCCAAACTCAAAACTTTAACATTTAGCCAAACAGCTTTAAAAATCCCCAACAAAACCAAACCAGAACATTATCAGAAAAAAGCTAATCAAAAACAATGTAAAAAGCACTTACCATGAGACAGTGAAGCTACTTTGTCTGCCCAAAACAGAGCACTTTGATACTGCTGCTGTAAAAGCACGATAGAAACAATTACTATTTATTTGGGGTTAGCTTTCCTGAATTATTTTGAAATATACTGTACATCATTCACATTTAATATCTTACGCATATATGCATGCAATGAACAGCAATTCACATTTGACATGTTTTTAAGTTCAAAAAATAGTCTAAAAAGGCCAGTACTATAACTGCTAAAGGATATCAAAAAGTAATTACAGGTGGGCTTGTTAGTTTATTTTCACTAGAATGCAGATAACTTTGACCAAAAGGTATGCACTACATAAGTACAGCAATAGGTTATTAGTTGATTTGCTAACACCGAAAAAATAGTAAGAAACCCCCCCTTCCAGTTAAAATAAATGTTAGATTTTAGAAGAAAGAGAATACTATATATATAAAAAAAAAAGGACACATATATTTCTTCAGGAAACTTCAGCAGCACCATTTCTGATTAAGAAATTTTCATTCTCCAGTCAAAGATGCTTTAGCCTCACACAAATTATAATCCCTATGTGTATTTCCCCTTATTCTTCGATACACAGTTTCACTGTTAAGTCTGCAGTTCAGGAGAAGGAAGTGAAATAGAGAAGAGTGGTGGCAACTAGAGATCTGATGGAAGCAGAGTTTGCAGGTCTATCCCACTAACTCTGCTGAGGTGCCATCAGATTTGGAGTGCTAGGTAAAACCTTGTAGAATTGACTGGGTTTACTCTCCAAGATCAGCTGGGGCTACCGTTGTTCCTCTTTGTCATTCTGCACGCTATGAGGCACAATACGCTTCCCAGGGTCTGCTGGGCATTTAACAGCTATCCTGCCATTGCAAGAACCTGCCACACTAGAAATGCCTTGATCACTTCTGCTCTTTCCCACAACATTACAGCTGTGGAATTTGTTTACAATCTTAGGGCTGTCTTATGCTTTTGGACTAGAGGTTTGGCAGACTTCTCCGAAATGCACACTGATGGCATTCTAGTCATCACAAAGCACTATGCTCCATAACTTAAGTGGTCTCTTCTATCCTGTGTTCCCAAATTCCCTACTTGATGAGGATTAAGAATGCCCAGCAAATTTGCCAAGAGAATAGATTGAAACCAATCTGTACTCCCAAGGGAAAAAAAAAAAAAAAAAAATCAAATCAAAACTCCCCCCTTCAAAAAAAAAAAATCAGCCCCCAAAACAACCCAAAACTCCATATATGTAATAGCTGTCTACAAGAACTGAGGTTTAAATAACTCTCAGCACCACAAAAGAAAGGCATAATCCAGGCCTACAGGGCGCTGTATGACTCTGGCCGAGCAGCTCCACAGTACTATAAGCTGAGTACATTACACAAAGCAGCAGTCCCACCTTCCTCAGAGCTGCTCGTCTGTACAGCTGAGTGGCAAAGCAGCTTGGTGAACCGGTGTAACTCAAACGAGTAGAGCAAAACAAAACAATGAAATCCACCAAATTAACTGAGGTTTCCAATCAATCTTTCATTCAGACTTGCTGGCCACAGACGCGAATGTCTGTGCTAACCGAAGGGATGGCTTCCTCTCGGTAGCCATGCCAGTACCAAGTCTTTGAACTAGAAACAGAGCAGCGCATTTTCATGCTGTACTTAATCTAATTTAGTAATGATTTTTCTCTGTTGTGTGTGGTGGTGTTTTTTGTTTTGTTTTGTTTTTTTTTCCCCTGCAGCAACATAATTGCTGAATCCATCAACAAACGAAAACAAGCCTGCCCTTCCAACAGCAGTCTGCAGCGTGCGGGTCAGTACGACGGGCATCTACAATCACCAGGCAAGCACGGCCCAACTTCACAACCCGTGAGGAAGGGATCCCGCAAATACGCCTTCGCTACCCTACCGCTCCCACAGCGGGCCCCCCTCCTCCTCCTCCGAACGAGGAAGAATCCCCGACCCCCC
>JMFS01041915.1:0-42128 GCA_000699545.1 Podiceps cristatus | reverse complement strand
GATGATCTTCAAGGTCCCTTCCAACCCTAATAATAATACTATGATTCTATGTTAAGCATAGAACACCAAAACTGAGGAAGACCTCCGAAGGAAAGAACTGCTGATACAAAATTAACAGACAAAGGCAAGTTTCCAGTTGCAAAGTAGTAACCTAGACTGAAGGAAGATTGGGTAAATTATTAATTGTTCAATTCCACCATTGCAATCTGCAACATGCAGCAGAACTTCTTCTTTGCTTTTCCTCTCCCTCTCACTGTGTGCCTGTGCATTCTGACAGACAGGCTGGGCCCTGACAGAACACCTGGTTGCAACACAGAAGGCTTCCAAACTCAAAGCTTGTCACAAACATCAGTTCTTGCCTGTGCATGTTTGATTTCATTCTGCCAAAATCTTAGGTTGATGAGTGTTACCTGGTGCGGTGTGTCACTTGCGTGAAACCTGTCACTGATTTTCTGCTTTCTCTAATTCTGTTTTAATTATATTGTATTTAAGAACATGTAAGCAACAAACACAAAACAATCATGGGTGAATTAACTTCATCAGTTCCAACTACCAGGAAAATAGTTTTTATTGTTAACTGGCCTCAAATAGGAATTCTGCATGTCTAGGTTAAAACACTGCCTTTTTTTTTTTTTTCCCCCCAAAGGCATTCACACAGAGAGCATTTTAATTTTCCACACTATAGCTATGTTGACCTTCCAGACCTTGCAAAGTAAAGTATTTATGATCCTGGGGTTTTTTTATGGTATTGTTTCAATATTTTTGTAACATTTGTATTTCTTGCTGATGTTTTTGGCATTAAAAATCACTCAAGCTGTGCTGAAATATAATGATATTCACTGAACCATAGTATGGAAGGATAATTCAGTTCAGGGAGGTTATTCTAGCTCATCATGTACACAAAGCCTTGAAAGAAAATGCAGAGGATTCTCAGTTCTTGACATGTGCACTATTCAATCTCTCTTTAAAAAAAAAATAACATGACACTGAGAAGACTTCACTTACATATTGAAATATGCAGCTTTATGGCTGCAGAGCCAGCCAGGCAAAACAGGTATCAAAAACGCACACAGAAAACCACCTTTTATGGTTTTTCCAGAAACAGACTTTTTAATTCAATAGATCATGGAAAACTCAGGTCTGTAAGAATTTCCTTTTTCTTTTCTTCCAGTAGCAGGGCCTGTCACCCATTAACCCACTGCATCTCAAAATATTATAAGCCAAGTCATAAAATGTCACTGCGCTAATTTTTATCTCGGCTATGCTGTGTTCTATACTTATCCCCATCTTCTCTCCTTAATTCCTATTATCCTTCTCTGTCTTTGTTTGTCTTTTACTTCCTTTGCCTTCTCTGTTGTCTTCAGTGGAAGTGGTGGAAACTCATGTGGCAGAGGACAGGTCTGTATTCACCTCAGCCGTTTTGATGGTTGTGGTCAGTCCTCTGTTCTGGCATGAGTTTACAAACTTTACCCACATCTTCTCTACTGAAGCTGACCACTTTGCAAACTCTAAGGGGATCAATGTCAGAAAATAAGACATGGGGTTTTTTTCATTCAATTCCAGTAGTATCCTTTGAACATTATGCTGAAATCTTGACTCTGATCCAACATACTACATATTACCAAGAAGCAACGATGCAAGGAGAGAACACCAGACAAATAATGTCTGAGCAGCTAATTTTCTGAAAGAGCCAGGTTATCAGCTCTGCCTTAAGTTAAATTTGCTTAGCATGGTGGTCATAGTTGGGGGAACTGAACTGCAAGAATCCAAAAGAACTCAAAACGTGGACTTAAATCTTGTTTACTGTGTGAGTCGGGCTCCTGGATCTTAGTACTGCAAGTTGAAAAGCCAGTTCCAGGTTCAGTATCCACAGCTTGAGCTTTTCAACTGTATGTTAATTTAAGCTTTCCAGTCTTCTAAATCTCTGAAATGAGACTACATGAATGCAGAATCTCTCTTGTCTTGGCATCTACTGCTATGCAGTCAATTTGTAATTTAAAGTGTATGAGGTACTAATTTGACCCTTTCTAGCAGTCTGTATATTGACTGAACAGCTTATCCAAATCAGCATTCTCTGCATTTCTGAACAATGCTATGATATGAAGTGCATGCTGACCAGTCTAGAATATTTAAGACCACAAAGTAATCCATAAAGACTACAACATAGCATGATTTCATATGACTTATTGCTGTGATGTAAAATAAGAGAATATTCTGAAAAACAAATAGTAAAACTTAGCTGAACAGACATCCTAAATTCTGTTCCTGTATTTTATACAGGATGCTTTTAATAGAATTTCTATACAAAAGACAAGTTTCAGAAAGGAAACCTTCACTGCCCTAAGGGCACAGGGTGCCTAAAATAAAAGAGTTCAGAAACAAGAATTAAGAAATATTTTAGACCTCTGTCATTCATTATACTTCATAATGTTAATGTGTTCTATTTCTGAAACATGAATTGATATGCAAGGATAGGCTCAGACATCTCGTGACAATCATACTAAGAGGTCCATGGTACAATGACCCAGCGGGTGCAAGAAGTCACATAGAGCATTTGCAACAGTAAGTCACTAAAAATGGACATAATCCTAAAACATATCTGTATTTTTTATGCTTTTCTGGGAGACATTTAATTAAGTTCTCACCAAAAATAAAAAATTTTAATGAAAAATATCATTCTAACCCTGGTTTCTCCAGCTCTTCAAGGGAAGCTGATATATTTATGAATAAGGATCCTTCATAGCAAGAAGCAGAAATATGGTATGCCTGGGTTTTTTATTTCTTTTTTCATAGCCCAGTCAAGCATGGTTTTCTCATACACTGTAGTTGCAAAAATAGTTAATACATTAGAAAAAAATTCCATTTCATCTCATGAATTTTTTATAGATCTGTTGTAATTACAGAATTCTATAAATTGTGCAAAATTAGCACTGCTATTCAGCTACCAGTCTGAAATAAGCTACCAGGAGCCTTAGCTTACTTTGAGACTTCACATAGGAATTTACTAGGGTAAGAGTATTTGTCTCTCTCTCTTTTTTTTTTTTTTTTTTTTTTTTTTTTTTTTAATTAAAGCATGCAATAACAGTTGTTCAACGTGTGCTATGAGAAGTCAGCTTTTTACATATACTAGATATAAATACTGGTTTATAAATATCCAGATGTCACAGAATTCTGAAAGCTTATCACTGTGGGGAAATGCCAATGCTCATGATTCTCAGAACTCCCTCATATATAAAATATTTGGCCTGTTTTTTAATAGCTCCACTTGATACATTCAAGATTTTGTGAATTTTATGAAGTGTAATGAATGACAGAGGTCTAAAATATTTCTTAATTTTTGTTTCTGAACTCTTATTTTAGGCACCCTGTGCCCTTAGGGCACATTTAAAAACTGTGCTTCCTATATCTTCAGGAAGGGAGAAACTGGAAAAGAGACTGTGAATACACACCTTCAAAAACAAATCAAGACAAACAATTGTATTTGTTTATTAAATATCAAGGTTTTAAAATCAATTCATATTTTTAGGCAGAAAGTCACCATTTTTGGTCTTTTGAGTTTGATCACACTGTAAATGACCTTGTAATAACTAACTTGTTCTATTCCAAAGGGTGAGCTCAGGATACAACCAGTTGTACCTTTTCTTTCTCAGTGGGCTTTCACTTGTATGCAGTAATGCTATTCAAAAATAACAACTGAAGAAAGTCATCATGATTTTGTGTCCAAACCACATGTTATTTCATTTTAGGGCTCTGTTTAAAATCTGAGTGTCAGTTCTCCTCCATGCCTTCTGTACATCCTCCTGGAAACAATGTCTATGTAGAAAGGACCATCCTCTTCACAGATTGTAATCTCAATAAACATAATCCTGCTTTTAACTGGCTGCAAACAGCTACATCTGTTGCTGTGAATACACCAGAGTAATGAAGTCTTATGATGAAATCTTTTTTTTTTTTTTTTTCTCCTGTGCTCAAAGAAACCACCGGAAGAAGAATGATTTAAGTACCATTTTGTGCTTCAGTTTTTCAGTTGGGATTTGGTTAGCTCATCATTTATTGTAGAACAGTGAAAAACTGTATTTATTATATGGAGAAGTAAGATTGCTTTCCTTTATAAAAGTTGGTTGTGTCACAGTTATCTACTCATTTGTTATGAGTAAGATTGCGAAGAGAATATGAAGTTCAGCAGCACCAGCAAATCCCTGTTATTATTTTCAGTCTGAAAACTCAGGGCCTGCTTTAGTGTATTTCAAATAATGTCCACTTTTACCATTACAACAGTAAGAATTAATCACCTGTTGACATTTTTACCAAAGTGATCTTTGGGGACTAACATTTTGCCAAAGCTCCTATTCAAATTCTTCTGGTGCTGAGTTTTTGATGGATATTTGGCGTTCATTTTGACTTTCTGATCTATCTTCTATGTTAAGAAATATGTATGGACCTGCACCTGTAAAGACCTGTTCATCACATTCCTCTCTTCTCTACCTATCTAGAAATCTTCAACTCTTATCTGTAACTTCTCTGAATTTCTACAGTACCACCATATCTGAAATGAATAGTCTCAGTTTTAAAGGCTCCACATCACTTTTGAACATGAACCTGAGATTTTAACAGCCTAGCTTTAACTGTGGGAACTTCATATTCCCTGACCTCCTTCCTTAGACAACAGAGGAAGATGGACCATTACTTCGTGTTCTGTGAACAGCTCCATGAAGGAAACTCTCTGCTGACTGTAACAAGAGCATAAGAAATCAACTTCTCTATGAAAGTGTACACCTCACACAGCATTCACTTCAGTTCTTAAATCGCTCAGCTCTTTGGAGTACTTTGTCCACCCGTGCTCTTTCTCTCACTCACCAATAACCATTTTGCATTTGTACTTAAAATTAATTTGCACCAATTAACATCACTGTGTCCTGTCCAGGGCCTGCTCACACGACTCTGGTACAGCCAGCCTGTGAACTGCTTGTGGGCTGTCTGAAGACCGCCTATGGAAACACGCTCACCCAACAGGTCTGTTCAGGTGCACATATGCTCTAGAAAGTAAGGTCTGTGTGTCTGAACGTATGCACTGGGATGCACTAATGAGAAGATACTTCATTTAGGAAGCCTGAGGGGAGGACCCTATATAAGGAACTAGCCAGGAGAACTAGCTACTCACCCCTTGCAAGAACACACTTGCAAAGTGCTCTACAGACACCCCAGAAGAGTGAAAATGATCAGAAGATCAGCTAACCACATCACACGATGTTTAGACACCACAGATTAAAACTGGGTTGGATTCAGAAACGAATGAACTTCCATCATCTGTTACACTGGACAACACCAAGACTTTTCCCTAATTACATGTTCAGCTGACTTAAAAGTTTAAGACTCATGAAAAAACACAGAGCAGTCATTCCAAAGACAGCAGTTCTGTGGCTTAAGTTTTATTTCAATAAGGTTTTCACTACCTCATGTTTGCTGCCCAATTTCCGTTTGTTTTTTTGTGAAACCTCTGTCAGTGAAAAAAAAAATAAATCACCATTTCAAGGGGGCAAGTGAATGAGCAGTCTTATGAAAGTTCTGTAAGTACCATTTTAATTTAGAGTCAAAAAGGGATTAACAACCACACATTTTATTAAATTTAATCTAAATACCTGCTCCTTGTATTTCTGTGCTGGGAGATATTTAGATTATCTATTCAGCACTATACTAACCATCAGGCTGACTGTTCCCTGCAGCTCTGCTGACTCAAAATAATGACTTGTAGGGGAGCTCTAATGACAGAACAAGGGGCAATTATAGACACAGCACGAGCCTTGGAATAACTGTGTGATGTATTTTGTGCAGTTGATTGACCTCGTGTTCAAGTTCATTTGTGCTCTGCTGCTGTAGATCTGGCCTATGCCTGAAGGTATATGGCTTGTTAATCTCAATATAAGAAGACAGAACAGATTAGATCACACCAGCTTGTTCAGACAAAAGCAAAACAGCTCCAGCATTGGGACAATAAATGATAGAAAGAAGATGTGGCTCTGAAAGCGAGTATTCCTTTGCCCACAGACAGTAAGATCTGAGGTTGTAAGAACAGATTATTCAGCCGCTTTTTACATTGATCTCCACATATGAAAAACGAGAATGCCGCTTTTCCCCTTACATATTTGAAAAGACTATCAGGAATTTTGAATGGTCAGAATAAAGTAAACTCCTAAAGAAAAAAGTTCCTATGACTATTGGAAGACCAAGAGCAAAACCAATCAGCCTATGTCACTTCATATTCTTGTCTCTCTGAAATACAACTCTGCTGTGATATTATTCACTGCCCAAGACAGAAGAGCTTTTCCGGTAGCTTGTCTTAAGCCCAAAGCCAAAAATAGATACTAAAAAAGAGAGGAGAGGAAACTGCAGGTGGTTTCTTCCATCAATAATAGTGTTTAACATCAGATCTACTACAGTTATCCAATGTTACTATGAAAAAACCCAAGAAGATAATGTCTAATGATAGTGCACATTACCTTACAAAACGCTGTGCAACACTGAAGCACCTTCCTCAGAAACAAGGCTTTGATTCTGAACTGGTTCAAAACCAGTGCTCCTCTTAGTGGAGCCTGTTTACAAGCACTTCCACTCCCCCACCTGTCTTTGACAATGACTGTTAATACAGATATTAATATTCAATATAAACCTAGGAAAAGCTATAGGAGCAATTTTGTTACAAGTGTGTGCAAGAGGAAGGAGCTACACATCTGAGTTACGCAAACACAAAAATGCTTCTAAAATTTTTATCCCAAAAGTATCCTCTCTGATATACATGCTTATGCTAATTTATGCCGAAGGCTTTTTTTTTCAATCATCAGTCTGTCACTGTGAAAAATTCTTAAAAGCTAGCATTTCATATCTACTCATTTTAGGATCTCTTTACAATGTCAGAATTACATTAAATGGTCTCATAAATCAGAATCCAGATGTTAGCAAAATCAAACCCTAGAGAGAAAGAGACAGGTCTAAAAATGAATAAATAAATAAATAAATGGAAATTAAAAATCAAAAAGCAAACAAAGAAAAACACTACATTTAGAAACAAAGAATTGTGTGCAAGATACTGATTAGGTTTCTCTAAATACTAGTGTTTTACCATTTCAGAATTATTTGCACATTGTGCCAGCTAGCAAAGCACCTAAATGGTTATGCATGTGACAGGACAGAGAACTTGCATCCAAATACACAGTAGCAATACAAATGCTTAATTTGTTCACAGAAACCTTCAGAGAACACAGAGCCTTCTCAGGCAATCTATTTCCATGATTCGTATTTTTTACATTTACTATTTAGGTAGTTGGAACATAGAAAACAATTTACTGTTGTCCGCACTAAATGCCACTTGCAAATGTGTTTTTCCAGAAGAGGTTTACTTTGATTGAGACATACTTTTAACCTCTACCTCTAATAAGTGTAGTTAAAAACCCCCTACTTTTGAATCCAGTGGAATTATCACCACAAGAACAGGCTCACGTAACCCAAACATTTAAACAGAGAAGCAATACATCTAAGCAGAAATAAGCTGAGCACAACAGTGAAATAAATTACTCATAAAAGCAGACTACACCAACCATATGAAAATGAATATGACTTTTCTGTTTTAATGCTCAGAAATGAGCTTATGACTTGGCACTTAGAAGTTTTCAAGCAAACAACATCTGCCTTACCAGGAGGAACTAAAAAGGCTAGGACTTGGATACAAGGCGGCTGAAGGTCTTCTCTGGAGGAGCGTATGGTTAACAAAATATATGAATCCAGAACTCTTCTTCCTCAAATCTTAAAATACTAGACCTAGGGACAGTCAATGAAGATACAAGGGGTTAAGAAGAGATGATTGATAGGAAGGCAAAGATACATCTCTCCTTAGGGTTTTAACTTAACAGGACAGTTTCTCACAAGAACTAAAACTGTAGAAGTGTGGGATATTTGGCTTTGTTCTTTATATCTTGTTTTGGTATAGGTATTCCCAAGGACTGTGCTCTGTTACTTAGAAGCATGTTTACGACTGATGAAAAGCAGCAGCACTAGTAAGGAAAGTCTTCAATATTTATTTAAACAGCAGGTAACAAAGACTCCCTTGAATTCTCCCCAAAATTCACACCAATTGTTTGAAGTGATTATTTAAAGATCAAAGGATTGGTGTTGCAATACAGCATAAGCTATCTGGAAAGGAACGTTATATACAGCAGCCACTGATCAACTTCATTCTAAAACCTATGATGTTAAGTATTTTTATTAGCTGACTTGACATTTTACAAATCAAAAGAACTAATTATTACTGCTGGATAAGCCAATGAACATTAAGAGCTGTGCTAATTCGAATTAAATTCAAATCAATGACTTAGCTATGAAGTGTCACACCACCTATTTAAGGATACAACTCAGATCAACATCTTAGCATACTAGATTTACTATAAATAAACCTATTTAAAATGACCTTGAGATTACATCAAATAAAAAAACCACAGATAAGGGAAATAATGACAAGTTGAAGGTTTTCTGTGTCTAAAAAACAGGCCTCTCTACAGCAATACATGGGTAAGAGTCCACTCTGGATTCCTACTGCAAAACTTTCATTGATCTATGGGAACAGGAGAAAGTCATAAATCGTTCTAGAAGTCCTCTGCTCAAAAGGGGCAATAAATGCAACACTTATTAATTACTAAAGAACATTATCATCTATTAAAACCTAGTTTTTAGCTGAGTAATCCTGCCATTAAAAAATCAGTACAGAACTTATTGGCTTGTATGGTATCAATTACACAGATAAACTGCAAAACTGCTGCACTTCAAGACTAGATTTCTTTTTTTCTCTATCACAGAAAGTCAGTGAGGCTATTTCTCTTAAGGGTCAACATCTGATTACAATCTGAGTTTGAAGCAAAATTATTTAATGAGACATATCCTAAAGACATTAAATATTTTCCGTCTCTAATGGGTTACTTTCTTCCCTTATGTTACAGACTGGAATGTGCTACCCAAAATGACCTTTCCACCAGTTCACGGAAGTATGATCTCGAGTTGTTTGACTTTTATTTAGCATGAGATTGCACCAATGCTGACTGAAGACTAATCTGAGGCAACGTAATCTTCTCTGCTTTGCTAAAGATAGACTAACTTTGCTCAATTTCATCTTTTTATTTACAAGACTAATGAGATTTTTCTTCAGTAACTCTTCCTTGAAAAGTTAGAGACAGAATAAAAATAAGGAGAGTATAAAAGCACCTTCTAAACTTGCATTCTAGGTAACAGTAAACTCTTGCATATTCTGGTTGCAGCAAGGGTTATCTAGATAACTGGCATTCCTCTAAATGACCAAACTCTCCTTTTTCTCCTGTCTTCTTCCCAAAAATAAACTATAGGCTGCAGTAGTGTCCATTCTCTGCTGAAATATCCATGTACATTTCAAAAAGTTATGAAAAAAAGAACTTTATATTGTTATTTTTGTATCTATTTACTCCACTAACTGCTTATCAACACCTGTTTATACACACCAATGTACTTTGATGGAAAGGAATAAACAATGCCAGAGTGCTCATCAATGCAAAACACATTTTGTCAAACTCCTCTATGGAATGAATATATTCAAAAAAGTGAAGGCAAAACAAGGGAAGTTAAAACCAAACTGGGGAAATGCAGCATCATATGGGCTGCACTGAGAGCTTCAGTGGAGCTGAAGCTTGGGAGAACTTTTTCCTCAGTAGCTCAACAATCTATTCAAATACTTTTGCAAAGGATGCTCAGTAGTCAAAAATGAGTGGACTGAAGCATTTTACACCAGCCCAGAATGGAAACTCCAGTTGCTCTCCGGTTGCTGGCTGCTGCAATGAAAGACAGTAAAGTCGAATTTGAGGCTGAAAATGGAAACGGGTAAAAGGCAGAAGTTTCCTCTCGTAAGACTGGCACATGAATTAAGAAGAGAAAGAGAGAAAACATCCAATCCAAAACATCCCACATTCTCTCTGCTCAGCATCAGGCACAGCAGCACAAAAAGAGGTTTTTCTTGTTGTCAAACACTAGTGTGATTTCTGGGAAGAAACGTATCAGGGAATGAACACCTAGAAAACACCAGGAACCATCTCCCACCCATCTCTGCTGTACCTCCCCATCTCTGCAGAGCAGCAGCGCTGGGGCTGACAGACAGATGTGGCAGACACTAGCACTCTGGCATCACTGCCACTAGAGACACAAGAAGATCCCTCTCCCTTTTAATGACTATGTGACCCAAAGGAAAGACAAAACACAGCTATATATTTTCATCCCACTTTTCTCCCACAAGCTCTTGCTCTAACAGCTTCAGCAATATGACAATAAAATGACTTTTGAGACTGTTTGGAGAAGATTAATTTGCTCACTGATCATTTTGTGCAAGTAATTAGTCACAATTTCTACTAGGAGGACAGAAGGAAAAAGATGTAGAAAACAGATTAAATAAACAAACCATAACAAATTCCATAAAGTCCCTGGAAGTGTCAAAACCTTTTCTGTCTTATAATTGCCTTTGTAAATACCCAGGTTTTATTCCCAGTGGCTTAACAGCTTTAATTTAAATAGGAAATAGCTGAATATAATAATTGTTTGATTATTTTACATGCACTATAGTTCATTAAAATAAAATACATACTCAGCTGGATATCCAGTACTTAACAGTGATTTTATAGCACATGTAGATGTTGATAAATTAAGTTGACAAGAACTGACTGAGGATATATTCCAAAGTCAATTAGGACTTTAGTTTCTTCCTTTAATTGTGACAATGGTAACTAAGAGTAAATTTACTACAAATAAAAGACAGAGAAAGCATTATGTTTTTAAGTGTTGCTTAAATATGTAAAAATAATCCAAACAGTACTTTCAGACACTTTTAATTTAGGCATCTAACTCCTGCAGAAATCAGGAATCTAATGCAGTTTTGTACAACCAGTGGGTCCAATAAGTTTTTTTCTGTTCCTTCAGCAAATGAAATCTTTCACCAAATGGCTAGTGGAAAAAAAAACAAACCCAAACAAAAACATTACAACTACAAATATAAAACTCCAGCTATGTTAAATAAGTGGAAGTAACAACATTACTAATATCAGTGCAGACAAGACATACTCGATTACAGATTTAAATGCAGCTTGAATCTGAAAGAGGAGAGCAGACACTACTGCTGCCTTATTAAGTAGAGGCAAGTTATTAATCCACAACATCTATGACTGTGGAGAAGCCTATAAATTTAAGATCTTCCTTGGGTGTCTGCAAGGCAATTGAATTCCTCTCCTCTTCCCTCTCCCACCTCTGGTACTTCAGACCTTCTCCCTTCAGCTAGAACGTTCACATTCCCCAGGGACGAATGGACAGCTCCATATAATGTACCTGCCTGTCCCCGCTCTTCTTGCTCTGGGCCCTGCCTGAAGCCCCAGAGCGCTGTGGTAGAACACCCAGCTCCTGACCTCCGCCTGCAACATCATTCACGGAGGAAAGCTCATAGGAAGCGAAAGCTGCCCCACTTCCTTAAGGTGCTGAAGTTAACAGTCCTTATAAGTGGGGGGGGAAATTCTTAAAGATCCAGGCCTTGGTCAAGTAGGCAGAATCCCCTTTCTGCCCTCTCCATTTAGCATTTTGGCTTCAGTTTTTGCATGTAACACAGGCTAGTACTTTAGTGTTTAAAGTACTTCCTTCCAGATCATCTTCCTTCTTTAAAAATAAAACCTTTGGCTCTTTGTTGTACCCACTGCAAGATATACAGATGTTGTCAATTGGTTTGATCCATAGGAGTAGACCAGACACCTAAATAATTAAAAAAGGTATTTGTTTTTTATGGCAAACAAAACAGCAATTCAGCCTAGACATGCTACTATCAATTAAAAGAAAAAGAAAAAAAAAATCACATTAAAAAAACCAAACCAAACCCAATCCCACACAAACAAATAAATTGTGGTCTTGAAAAAGCAAAAAACCAAGCTCACATCAAAATATTTATCTGGAACTTCTTATTAATATATACAGTAACAACTATAGTTATATTGGTTGAACACAGGGTTCAGATTTCAGTTTAGATGCCAGCAGAAGATATCTGAGCACAAAGTCTGACAGTCACAACATTTTAAAATTTTTCCACGTTATCATTACTTTGCCAGTGATCTGCCACACCACTGACACTCACTGTCATGGCCTACTAACCAGAAGATGGGGCGGGCGGGGGGTTTGCAGGAGGTCTTGTCTTTTTCTCCCAGAAAGGAAGTGGCAGAGAGAGGCAGGTTTTCATAAAACTCAGGCTTCTGTAAAACAATAGATTTGTTCAAATGTGGAGTGATGCATAGGTTCAGATCCCCTCAGGGAAATCGTCATTACAGAGGTGGGATATACACTGACATCTAAAAATAACACAACTTTGGTGCCAGATGCAGCCCCTCTTTCTGAAATCTGCCCCAGGTCTGACTTCAAGAGAAAACATTCAGATCCTCAAAGACCTCTCTCCTGAGCTAAAGAAAATCTCCATTATCATTTGGCAGCAAGAGATTTGACATCCTCTCTGCATGTTCCTGCTGCTAGAGGGCACGAACATTAGACCTGCAAGCAAAACATACGTATGTTGAAAAGCAGTAACAAAAAGTGCAGAGAGGGCAGAAGTTGTTGTCTTTTTACCATGGCCTATTTTGATACAACAACGAAAAATTTTATTTAAAAATTAGGGGGAAAAATGCCAATCCTATCTCAAAACATCCCTTTACTTTCCCTGCAAGATAGCTGACCTCATTTGTTGCTTCAAAGGATGACTGGATGAGCACTGAAAGGCAAAAGGTATTATCAGGGCAGTGACCTCTCTGATGCTTTATAGAATCATAACAGAGCAGTTTTATTGATATGATTTTAAAGAGCTCTCAGAGGCGCAAAATGCAGTTGCTGTAGGAATAAATAGCAGACATCCCTTTGAGAACAACAGATGGCATCCAAGGTGACTTATCTCCCAAACAGGTAAGCACTCACTTTCACTTATTTGTAAATAGCCATCATTTATCCTTTTTTTTCAGTGGTGTCACCTGCATCAATGGCTAAAAGGAACGGATGGCAAAAATAAAATGTAAAAGTGCAAGTTTAACTTCTTTTTCCCCTCAGCAAATCAGAGACCTGAAGTGCTACATAAAGAAACCTGTGAAAACAAAAAGTAATGGTACTCCTGATAAAAATTATGTGTTCCAGTAGATTCTGAATTCTGCATAGGGGAACAGTAATGTCCTCTTTTCCCCTGCTAAGATTCTAGTATAAAAAGAACTTGCCTCACTAGAACATCTGGGTAAAAACGAGTTTTGTAACTAGACTGGATATCAAGACTGAGCATTAAACAGCTTAAGTGGAGATGCACAGCTGCAAGCTGCTTATTAAAATGCTTTATCATTCATTAAGTCCCAGTGGCAGAATCAGAAGATCTGGAAGACCTTCCAGGCTGTTCTTTGAAAGTGTTTCACAATCAGCATTAGAGGCAACTCAATTAAAAAAAAAAAAATAAAAAAAAAAAAATAAAATCACATCTCAGCTACTACAAAAAACCCTGCAAAGACAGACCTCCCTGGCAGACACGTCCCTGGCTGACGTTCAACTCATCAGGCAGGTCTGCAGAGTGGCTTGATCTCTAGAAGAAAGGCGTCAACATTAGCACTGTCGTTGGGACCAGCAGTGCACTTTGGAAGCAAAGCCCTCAGCTGTCCCACTGAGCACACTTTGTTTTGTATGATACTTGGTCTTACAGCATTGTCATGGGGATTCCCCTTCAGAAGATGCTGAAGAGAAACTGCTGGCTGACAGCAAACCAAGAACACTCAGCCACCAGAGGGCCTTTAGTCCACACAATCAGAATAAAAGTAGTTTAAAGTAAGCTTCTCCTCACTCCTACCAGGTCTTTACCATCAACTTCTGTTCTACAGATCTGCTCCTACCTGCACCATACTGTGGCTGATACATTTATGCCCAAAGGCAGGGGGTCAGCACTAAAGGATCCCACATTAAGCTACTGACCTACAACAGCATTTTTCACAGAACTCAACATTCCTTCTGATAAAGACAGCATTCCTCCTCTTCCTCATCCTGGGTCAGACCCTGTTTCAGCCTGGTTACTTGGTCTGTATTTTGCTTCTGGGATATTTCTAGACTAACCTTTCTAAGGTCTCAAATAAGACGCACCATTTCTCAGATATTCAGTACCTCACAGAATTTGTAATCTTTGAAGATGATAAATCCTACATTTTTGGCAAAGAGTGCTATTTCATGAAGAGCAAAGTACCACTTTTTGTATACCTAAAGAATAAAGTAGTGATCAGATTACAGTGCTTAGTTTTTCTGTTACCATACCTTCAGTCCCAACAATGCAGGACAAACATTAACTCCCATAATAAGTCTTGAAAAAGAATCAGGGGGGAAATAGAAGTGAAAGTGCTGTGACTATTTAGCTCAATTTTGCAAACCAAAAGGATTCAATTGGCTCCAATTACAAACAACTAATCGCTATTCCCATTCCTACAGTTAATAGAAGTTTGGGGTTAAGTTGCTGCAGTGGAAGTCACATACCCTTCAGTTACCTCAAACCTCTCAAGCAAGGACATTTATGCCCGTTTTTACATTCAGGTTGCGTGTCTGGAAGGAATGAGAAAGGAGACACGTTTGATTCCTATTCCCATTAGAGGATTTCTAGAGAAATGTGCTCTCACAATTCTATCCCATTGTTGCAGGAAAACCCATGAAGCACTAATCAAGGAAGGCCAAGCTGGGCACCTATAACAAGCAGGAAGGATACTCTGTGTTGTCCGTCTGGGAGCATCACTGAAACACAGCAGCAGCAAGAATGAGCCCACAAACAGACGCTTCCTCACTGCACTACTCTGCTAACATCCAACACTTTCCTTACTCTTGACCATGCTTCACCTCCATGACCACAGCCATGTAAGATCACTGCCTATTGTCCTGTTTCCAGTAAACTAAAACTCATTCCTAATATATTTCTGAAGACACCCTCAAGTGTTTCCTTCTCAAGGTATCGCAACATGAAAAAAAATTTAAAAAATCACCCTTTACAATGAAGAGCAGGATTGGCAGTGTTGAGGACTTGCTGTGAAGTAACACAAGACATCCTTCAATAGCTGAATACTGCCCTCAGCATAATGGCCAAACCAGCAGAGACTTAAACATTAGAAATAAGTGTCATCTGGACATCAGCAGTGCCATGATGTTGCTAAGTCACACTCCAAGTTTAGGCCACTCTTCTCTCTGCTTTTTGTACAATTTCTGAACAACGGGGGACTAGGAAAGTGGCTACGAACAAAAAGAGGAATGACAGAAGAGATTTGCTTTTTCTTAACAAATTAATAGAGAGCTGAAAAATGCTTATAGTTTACTCATATGAAGATGTGTTTTGGTGATAAGTTTCCACACTGCATAGAACGCACCCCGCCCCCAACGTTATTCATGAAATATTAGCATTCAAAATGATCTGTCAAAATGATTGTTGATGTAGTATAGAAGGGCTACATTATCATCTGCTCTGCAGTTTCCCTCAGAGCAATCTTGATTCAGATATTTACATAACCAAAGATTATGACATCTTTTCTAGCCCTTTTGATGTGTCTGTCAGCAAGATGTCAGGGGAATCAGATTAATTCCAGCTAGATTCTTTCTTGATACCCAAGAATAGCTGTGAGGCATGAAGCAGTCATTCTCCTGAGCAGAAAGTTTGTTTTCCAAAAAAACCCTGACAAATCATTTGAAGCAGAAAACACATATACACAAGAGTGAAAAATGTGTGGTTTATTATCCTTGAGGCCCAAGATGTAGTAGTTTTGAAGGCAAATATGACCATCAGTAGAAGTATCTTTAAAGAAAGTTTGAAAGTACTAAACCGTCTCCCATATCTTATATCCAGTATCTTACTTTTTATTACTAGTCCTTGCATTATAGCAACAGATGTAAACTGTGAAAACCTGCATATGCTAAAGGACATAGAACTGGTCAACATTCAGGTGAATTTTGCAAACAACTCTTTCCACATACCATTGAGACTTGTCAAGGTTCACAGGTTACACAACTTAAATCTCTATGAACCTCCCCCCCTGCACCTTACATCCACTTTGCTTAACACTCTCATTCCTCCACAGGAAGAATAATGAAACAGAGCTTGTTCACATTGATGAAAATTGTCTTCTAACTTTTCAGAACTGATTCAGATGACAAAATGAGCAAAGACACTTGTGGCTGACAACATAAGGCTGCTTTATGTTATTGCTAAGGAAGCTAAACTAGGTAGTAAGAGAAGAAAATTCTCATAAAGGTCAATATCCAAGGACAGAATGAACTGGTGTAGAATAATCCTGTACTAAGACCTTAGAGCATAAAATATAAAGAGTATTTACAGAGAATAATGTTTGTGTATAAATGGATGCTGAAGGAGAGGAAAGGATTATTGAATAGATAATAGAAAAGGGTCAAAAAGGATAGATTAAATCACAGAATAAAAAGAGAAGAACTGTAGTAAAAGAAGGATTGGGAGCTTACACATTAGCAGGAGGCAATAAAAACAATCAAAAGTAAAGCAGCATATGAACTAACAAAGGGCTAGATGCAAATCCCAAGCCAGGACTCTAAAAGAGACTGAATGCAGCATCAGATAAGTTGTAAGATTTTCTCCAAGCCTTTCATTCACCTCCACCTGCTGATGGATGAGTAAATGGGTGCCCCTTACTCCTAAAGTCTGGAAATGACAGACAAGTGGTGTAAATGAATTAGGCTCACCAACATTCTCATAGTTGAGCTTTACAATCCCAAATATTTTACATTCTCCAGATTTCTTTGCAAAACTTAAATTCTTCCAGAAAATATGTGTCCTGTTTGTCTAATGTCTCTCATCATTAGGAACAGGTTACTTAGCAATGACATACAGTGATACAGTATATCTGATGACCTTATTTGATTGTCCATTTACAAATATATCATACTAGAGATAAAACTCTTAGTCTACAAGGGCCCAAGTTAAATTCTGTCCTCAGAATACAGTAACTACTGTCATTACCAATCACTCGTTGGCTCAACTGTCAGCTTTAAATCCTCCTCCATAATTTTAAAGCTTTTTTCTCCAGTGTACGAGCACCTGACATTGTATCATGCGTACAGATGAAAGGCAAAGGTATCTGACTGATATTAAATGTTGTCACTCAGCTGGGGATGGGAGGATGCCAACTGGTCAAATTCTCCAAAATCTTTGAACAGATGCTGTGGATATTCTAGTTATTACTTCAATTTCACACTCTTCCTATCTATGCTGACAGCTGGTTGTGACAGTCTGCTCTCTTCTTCTCAGCTCTCATGTCAACCTCAGACACATAATAGCTGGGTTAGAGCTTAAACAATAGTGATTAGATCAGGTAGAGGAGGAAGCATAGTGGCAATAAAAATTAAGATGCTTCAGTAAACCTTCAAACTCCGGCCACTTCTGCTGAAAGCAGCTTTACAGAAACTCACACAGCAAGACAAAAATTATCCAGAGTTTTTAATGCCTTGGTGTATCTTGTTGGTTTTGTGGGATTTTTTTAATCACACTAAGACTCATTTCCATGACAGAGTGACTGACCAATTCAGTCTTCACAGTCACAGGATTTAGATGGGTCAAGAGGTTACAGTGCATCACCTTATCCTTGGCAGTTCTCTTTGTGAAAATCTCCTACACCTCCCAAGTCATTTGATGCAATTTAGCTGTCATTAAAATAATGAAGCCCCTTGGCTTCATAAACCACTTTAACATAAGTAATATCAAATAAATAATCAGAAGAAAGAGTTGCAGACCAGACCCCATCCCATTTAAGCATGCCAAGTAGTACTGTATGCTGTCAACACTAGAATCTAGCCCTACAGAAACACTCCTCTCCTCCACAGTAGGGATAGCTGTAATAACTGAAATGCATTTTTGCCATCTGTTAAATAATTCACGCAAACAAGAACTGCAGATGTATTTTTTCCCAGAAATGCTGGCTGTATATTTAAAAAGGTAACCTCTACAATCCTCACATTCATAATTATGTTTGTGGGTAGACTGAAGAAAATAATTCCATTTGCAGAAAAGCTCAACAGATGGTATTGTGTATTAAAGTAGAAGCATGTGAAAACTATTTGAACAAATGGCAGATGTGTGTGTCAGCCTTCTCGCGCGCCATTAAAATAAAGATTGGCATTAAGGCCATTATTCAGACTACCAGAATTTCACAAAAGTCCTCTGAAGCTTGTGTTAGTTAAGGACCTTTGCAGGCCCAGACAGAACCAGCCAGAGGGACACACACAAAAACTAATAATAAACCAAAGTTGTAGAAATTGCATGGCATCTAGGTTTGTCTCCTTATGCAGTCCCACTCACAGATTCTTTCCAAAGCCCTCTATAAGTATACAGAAGAGGCTGCACTTCGCTGGATTTCATACAACAGTGAGTGGCTGTCCATTATGGCAATCTTTCGGGTTTTCTTCCTGTAAGGCTGAACATCCTGCACAGCCCATCAAGGGTTAACACTGCTTAAAGAAACATTGTCTTCTATTTTGTCTCTTCTGCAATTGCTTTACTTTAATATGACTCACGCAAAAGACAAATAATGCTGTACAGAAAAGGCAATCCATTATGGGTTCACAAGAGCTCAGTATTTTTAGGATCTGCATTCTACCACATGAAATTTAGGTTTCCCCAGATGTTACCTATTAGTGATGCACCCTTTGTATTTACAAAACCCATTCTTTCTTCATGGGACCAACAGTGAACTGCTCTGTACCATAGTCTGTGTAACCTGGGACCACTACAAAAAGTTAATGTCTCTAAATACATATAATTAATATACACAGACTTTCTCCTAAGTGCCTATACCTGCTACTACTGAAGTAACGCAGGAGTTTTTCCATTAGTATAGTAAAGTTTAGTGTCTATTCACTGAATCAGAAAGAATAAAAGGGTTTTTTTCAGTTACAAGAGAAAATGCTGCTTAAGAAATACACATAAAGAACAATCTGATTTACTTTGAAGAGCTAAGATCATTTTATTTTTAGGAATACCTTTGAAAGAGTCAAATCCTAAGAAAAAATTGTCCAGAGCAATAAAACACATCCATATTTTCATGATAAAAAAAATATCCATAGTTTTAAATTTAGCTGTTATGGAAGTTAATTCTTAACTAAGGCTTACCTTACGCTTTCGTTTACCTACAACATACATGCTATCTTCCCCAGAGAAGAACAGAGAGCCTGCTAGCTAGTTCCGATTAGCACAGAATCAAAGCCTGTCTCACATTCTAGTGCTTAAGGAACCGCCTGGTCCCGGTTCTGTCTGACCTGCAATCCAGGCTCCAATTCTACACAGCGCCAGAGACCTCCATATTGCGATAACTCTTAAGGAGTCTCTTTCATTCTAGGGCATTCTGATACTGAGAGAAACCTTGCCTAGATGTAAAATGAGAAAGTACCCTTACAGCAAGCATATGTCAAAAATGCTTTCTCATGTGCACGCTGGTTTTAACAACAGGGGTAACAATTGGTCCAAATTCAATGCCAAAGGGAAGAGCCCGTCTGCCTCTAGGGAGGCAGAATGTACTACCATCACACAGGCTGCTTAAACTCAAGTAATCCCATTAGACCCATCAGGACTTGCAGGAGCATCCTGAGCAGCCCTGTTCTCTACGTACCTTTTCTTCACTAGCTCTGCAATCTGCCAAGGCATAGACAGACAGTGACAAGCAAACAGCACGAGGCCGTTTCTCGGGGAGCCTGCCACAGCAAAGAGCACGCACAGACCAGCAAGGAGAGGTTGCTCCACTCCCAGGGACATGAACCCCAGCTTCATGCAATACAAGTGTAAATGAAAGGCAGCTGTAGCCCATGGTGCATAATGCAGCATCTGGGGGGAGGAAACCACCAAACCCCACCAAAACCACAAAACAACCATCTCTACCCCCTCACCCCTAGATGTGGTCTATTTTTGAGGGGTATACAGGTATACCGATTGTTCTTTGTGTAAGCCTCTGCAAAAGTAAATCCCTTTATTAAAGAAAGTTTAGATGAAAGGATTCCCCAACTTCATGAGCAGGGTTTATGCAGAAAGCGCATCTCATGACTCATACTACGTTGTGCATCTTCTGAACTTTTGGCAGAGTTGCTGCAACCTTTTCTTCAACTTCACTGTATCTTCCCACTTTCACGCACTCACATTGGAGCTGAAAAGCAAATCTTGAGTAACTACTTTCTTTAATGCAGCTTTTTCTCTTCAATTTTACATACAAAATTCCTTGTCTGCTATCAACTCCAATACTTTAGGAAAGAGCGTTCAATGCCTGTAGCTAAGTGATCTGTTTTGCTAAATAGTTAATTCTCTAAATATTCCAGCTTTCCTAGCAGGCTGTGAAGAAAAGGATGCACAAATGCGCCTGTAAAGACAGATTAAAACATTGACATCACATCCTTATTTTAAAATGGAAGATACGCATTTCAAAAATTTGCCTGTAATTCACACACTGTACCACTGAATGACAAAAAAATTGTTGTTGCTTTTACAGCTTCTTTTAAGTTTGTCACAAAGCAAATAACAGGTAAATGCACCAATCCAGAGATCACACCAGGAAAAATTATTTTGCATTGACTTAAGTGTTAGGATTGTTTAACTAAAGCAATTTCAGTGTATTCTCTAAACATTAATTGACCTTAAAACAATTTACTTTATACTAGATGATAACAGGGCTTAAAGTTCACATAAAAAAAGAATGAAATAATGCTAACTAAGTAAGAGAAAGGCAAGTATTTTCAGGAATGAGTTGGGCATAGCTGGAAGAAGATATTAAACCCTGCTGTTAATCCCATCTTACATTTTGAAAAAAAAAAATTAGAAACAATGGCTAGATATTAGCTATGGCTAGGAAAAACAAGGGGCCATTTTCTTCAAATGAAAACAATGTTATCTTAAAGGTTGGACTCCATGATCTTAAAGGTCTCTTCCAACCTAAAGGATTCTATGATTCCAAAGCATTAAAAAACCCCAACCAACCAGAAACACCCCACTCTTAATTCTTTTACTACATAATTCCTAAGAAGCCTGTACTTACAAATTCTGATTGCCAAACCTGAGCTTCATCCAAACTTAGCTAGTGGGCAAACATGCACTTATTTCACCTCTTCCTGTATCTAAGACAGCTTAACTACCAACTGCCCACCAGTAGTCAAAATATGACCTGAAGCAGATTTCAGATGCTAAGTTGCACCTACTTACAGTGATTCCTAAAAGCCAGTTACCACCCCCATCCTACCCCCATTTCAGTCAAGCTCCTTTTTCTTCCTACAATGTTTGTGCAGGGATGGCAAGACAAAGCATGGCACCCGAGGATATTCCCATAGAAGAGGCACTTCCTACCAGCAGACAATGCTGAACCAGACAAACCTTTTAGAACACCAGAACGCTTAGAGAAGCCACATCAGAGCAGAGCAGGAATAGTTATCCTCTTTGTCCTCACTAAACAGATGTGCCTCCTTTCCTCACTGACAATCACGCACTGAGGTAAACTAATAAAGTGAGAATACAGCATAGACAGAGCTGTTCCAATCCAAACATTTCAATGGACAGCTGGGAATTAAATAACTTTTCCATCAAGCCAAATCATCAAATCAATAGTGTACTGATGGACATCACTTTCAGGTTCCTGTTACATCAGCTGGACAGCCCTAAGTAGAGTTGATATGAATACCGGGAGTCTCTGACAAACGGTGAAGTGCTAACACGCAGTTCTATAAGGGGAAGCTGCACTGCCACTGCTTGGGTGGGCTGAAGTGTTTTTTTGGAAGGGACTAGTTTCCTCATTGCTATCAATCTTGTTTCTTTCATTGGTGTTAAACTCACTCCAACCGTAGAAAGAATGAAACAAAAAATCTTCTTGCCTCCTACCAATCAAACTCACATTCAGGCTGTTCAGGTGAAATTTCATTTTTGAAAAAATATTTATATTCCCCATTTCTAAAGCACATTACATTGAGAAAGTGACGGTTAACAAATCATGCCTCCAAATGTTTTGCAAGAATGAATCCTATTCAACTATTTGCAACATTACTTATCTGCTCAAATGGAATTTAACTCATCACCTTTACACGTGTGCAGCATGTCACCATGATGTACTGCACACTGACAGGTTTGGTTTTGATGTGGTTTTTTATACTAAAACCCACATTACACTGGTTATTGATCCAGTGAAAAGCATGACTGATTTCCTACTTGGCTTTTCCTTTGCCATTAAACAGAGAAAAAATCCCAAAGGGCTGTCTTTGTAAGGTGTCCCAATATATGAAAATCAGTGCCTACTCCTTAATTGCTGACAGATGGCTAAATTCTAACTACAAGCTATTAGGCATGTGGGATACATGTCAACTCTCTGGTGCATTTATTAGATGCAAACTTAATAAACCTTCTGAAAAAGTTAAAGTTTGTCTAACAGGAAACACTAGGCAACTGAATTCTTATCTTCCTGATCTTGAACCTGCTGTACTTTATCAGTCCTTGACACAGTTTTAAGACCTTCTGCTCTATGACATAACAGCAATCAGGCTGTTTAGCTCTTTTCATCTTTTGACATCATATACCTCTTCAGTTTGCACAGACATAGACTAAAAACAGAGGCTTGGTATCAAGAAAACTGTTTGCAGTAAAAAAGAGATTTTGCTGATGATATGAACAAGACTTGGGAATACTACCACCCGGTTCACTAAGTTTTCATCAGAGATATACCTGCCTACTTGAGGAGGTTAAAAAATAAAAATAACGTGATATTACAACAAAATCAGAACCATGTGATTGTATTTTTGTACTGTATTACATTAATGTTCTAATACAACTCCAAACACCAATAAATAAACAAATAAATAAATAGGAAGAACAGGCAACAATGCTTTTTTCTAACCTGATTTTCCCCAATGTCTGCTTGGGCTGTGAGTAGAACCTCTCTCCAATTCACAGAACAAAACTTGAGAAGAAAATTTCTCTAACCGTATCACCTAGTGAATCCTGATGCTACAGTCTGTATTGTTAAGTGTCTGGTCTCATGAGATTTGAGGATAATTTAAAATCAGTGCAAGTCCTATACTTTTATAGTAATTACACAACAACATTTTCATAGCAAGTAACATGACCCACACTTGGAATTACTCTTGATCACGTAACAGTTCCAGCTAATGAAGAAAAAGACAGTTCCTCAGCAGTTAAATCAGCAATAAATTTTTGTATTTAATAAATGTTTTTATATTTCTACATTGATACCAAGATGATGAATGTTACTGAATGGGCTTGCAGGGGGAAAAGGGTATTGCATGATAGCAAGTCTTTCCTACCTTGTCACTTTAGAAGGTTCATGACAGAGGGAGAGAGAAAGGGAAAGTCAGAAAGCTTCCCTTAAATACAGAAAAAGGACAAAAGGAATTAATATAGAGAGCATATTGACACGACAGTGGATTCAATCCAATTCAGAGCATCACATCAGAATTGCCTATCCCTTATCTCATTTACTTGTCAACAAAAGGGTATCTTAAAGCCACCACAGAACAGCAAAGTTAATCCAAAACACAGAACTAGCTATATGAGAATAAAGGGAAGAAACATACAATGGAACCTAGAGCTGATATACTACACAGAACTGGATTATTTTGCAATAGGTTTTGTTACACCCCACTATAATATGCAGTCTTTTTAGACAGAAAAATAATGGTATTGTATGGACATCTTTCAAGTAGCATTCACTTACTTTTAATAAAGACTTCTCAAGAACAGCAAACCTGCTTACTGTCTCCCTTTATAAAAGGTATTATTCTGCCAGGTGGTTTATCCTGACTACTACAAGCTTTAATTATCTCTTCACTTAATGAGTACAGTAGGTGATCTGGATTTATTGCAGTAGCTAGAAGCTTGTGTGAATAAAATATCAGTTCTGTTTGTGATGTGGCAGCTATCCTTGTTTACAGACTCTTCTAATTACTTCCAGGTCATTAGGCCCATCTCCAGCAGATACTTTACTGTCATTAGAAAAAGTGGTATAGTGACACTAAAAAAGTCAGTAAGCACAAAAAAAAAAGTAGTCAGAAAAGGTCAAAATAAGGCTCAAACCTGTTTATTCAGAGTTGGATTACAGATCACAGAAATTGTGTAGATAACCTGGCGTGCATCCTATGAGACTCCACAAGAATCAACAGGTGAGCACTGGGCATGTGCCAGGGCAGAATTTCAGCTTGTAAGTCACCACATTATATCATTTGTTTTATACAGATTCGCTGAGGTTAAATTATAATAGGTTAAGTTACTCACTAGTCTAAATGCTGACTTCCCAATACACAACACAGCATTTGGAGGGAAGCATATAGATACATATACACACACAAATATATATACACATACATACACACACACATCTGTGTGGGTCAAAACTGACAGAAGATAAAACTAGCAAAAGCTGTCTGTACATGATCAAAGGCAGCACTGGTCCACATCCACTTTCCTTCCGTTTCACTAATGAACAATCTTTTTAGAGGCAGAAAACCACACCCACGTATTTGCTAAGTCTTCTTCTCCCATCTCTTCCAGAGACACTATTTGCTGAGGCAGAAACCCTGCCTGTTCCAATTGCTTGATCCTCTTGTTCATTGAAAGATTGCCTCCATTCCCAACATTTTCTTGGACCAATCCATCCACTAACAGTCCTTTCTTGAGTTACTCGTTTGTGATATATTTTTAAAGGGTATAGCCATGGGTATTTCAGCCATAATTAGATTCTGCCACTTTAACTATCCGGTCAATGGCCATGATTGTAATTCTAAACGAAGATTTCCAAATGTAATGTCACAAAACATCTAAAAAAGTGCAGTTTAACTTAAATGTTCAATTGACCACTTATGCTGACAGCTCTAATTGTTCACAAGTGGACAAAACTATGCGCTAAAATGTCTTTCAGCATGGTTCTAAATCAAAGAATAATCTGACTTCTATCATCATGTTTGAATTCACAAACTTAACTGCATCCCTTCTGTTTCCTTTCAAAAGGAGTTGTTCTTACAATTTAAAAGATTGCCAACATAATCTTTGCGAAATACTTCAGTCCTTACAAACAAAAAGGCGTTATGCAGTACTCCCCAAAAATAAATGGCACAACATATTGTGTCAACTTTTAAGAGGATTCTGACCTCTCTACCTAGGTGTGTGGTGCTGCTTTTCATTCCCCATTAGCTAGGTATGTATAAGTATAGTTTGTAAAGCTGAAAAGAACAGAGTTAAAACTTAGTTTGCAGCTCTGGACTTAAGTAAGGAGAACTCAAGTAAGGACGATGTAAAGGGCAAAATCTATTGAAAAAATGTACTTTCACACTATGCCTAACCACACAATTAGAATCATAGAATCATTTAGATTGGAAGAGACCTTTAAGATCATTACGTCCAACCATTAACCTATCTCTGCCAAGTCTACCAGTAAACCATGTGCCCAAGTGCCACAGCTACATGTCTTTTAAATACCTCCAGGGGTGGTGACTCAACACTTCCCTGGGCAGCCTGGTCCAATGCTCAACAACTCTTTCAGTGAACAAATTTTTCCCAATATCTAATCTAATAATCTTATCAGAACTCCAAGAGGTACACTAGTGAAAAGTTTCCTAGTAATGTTTGCATTTCCATCTCTATTTTATTTTTCATCCAGCCCCATCCTATTAGGCAGATGTCACCTTAAGCTCAAGAGCATAGTTCTGTATCTTTTGATCAAAAAATTTCCCCAATAATAAGCAAGAAGCCCTGAGCTGCTTAGCATAGTCATAGAATCATAGAATCATAGAATCACAGAATGTTTTGGGTTGGAAGGGACCCCCAGAGCCCATCTAGTCCAACGCCCCTGCAGTGAGCAGGGACACCATTACCCAGATCAGGTTGCTCAGAGCCCCGTCCAACCTGGGCTTGAATGTTTCCAGGGATGGGGCCTCCACCACCTCTCTGGGCAACCCATTCCAGTGCTTCACCACCCTCACTGTAAAGAATTTTTTCCTTATATCCAGCCTCAACCTACCCTGTTTCAGTTTAAAACCATTACCCCTTGTCCTATCACCATTGTCCCCCCTGAAAAGATTCTCCCCCTCTTTCCTATAGGCCCCCTTTAAGTACTGGAAGGCCGCAATCAGGTCTCCCCGCAGCCTTCTCTTCTCCAGGCTGAACAGTACAGTAGTCAGTACATTGAGTCCACTAGGTTGGTTTTCCATGGTATGCCTGTGCACAACTGCTCTTTGGTTCATCTGGATTTGGCATGAAGTCAGAATGATAGCACAAGTTCGTACGGTTCCCATTCTGTTTATGTACTGACAGTGCACATTGGTCCCTTTCACAGGTTGGATTTTAGCTCCCTAAACCATGCTGTACTAGCAAGTGAATGACGGTAGGCACTGTAATACAAAAACAAACTCAACTTCATCTTCCACCCCTTAACAGAATCACCAAGTAGCAGACCATGTAGTTAGGGTTCATAATTCAGTGAAGGGAAAGGATACGGTCAGTGAAGTTCCTTTTATTAAACACAGCAAATCAGCATATAAACTGTAAATGTAAAATGAATACTGCTATAATTTCTGAATCAGCCATCCCACTTCATCACTCAAGAAGTGATCATCTATGGATCACTGATACATATGAACCTACACAAAACTGTGTATGTTATCTGTATGTACAGTGTATGTTATCTGTACAGTGCACTAGTCACTATACCAAAAGAAAAAAAAAGTTTTACAGATTAAGTCAGGTGACCCAGAGGCTGGGGAATGCAGAAGAAGGAACTGCATTGTGGAGTGACTATGAAAGCAGGTAATTCACTACCACACTAAGAGGCAATTATTTATATCAGTGTTCCACTGGAAGACTATGCATTTTACATACCATTTCGTTCACAAAGCCCAAAGACAGATACAGATTTTCCTTGGCACTTCCCTTACCCCCAAAAGCAGCAGCAGCAATCACTGGGCTTTGCAAGATTTGCCATACTGTTCTTTCTGTCCTTTTCCTCTCCAGTACCCAGAGGTCCCAGACAGCCAGGACTCCAGAGCTCTGATAGGAGCTCTAAATGGCTCCCAGTGGGTTCTTAATAACTAGACAGGGGACTTTCTCAAGACTTCCCCTACAGCTTCAGATTTAATTCTGACTCCTCAGAGTCTGCGCAGATTGTATTCCTGGAGATACTTCCTTTGATATATTTCTTTTCTCCGCAGTGCTCCAAACAGGAACTGCTTGATAAGCTTTTCAATTCTTCATTTACAACTATAGGTCACCAGAAAAGAAGAAATGGTCTTCCTCACTAAACATATTTTACCGTGTCCCAGATGCAACAAAATGAGTCATAATCATGTAGGGCTACACTGGTCATTCGTTTATCCCAGATACTGAAAGATATATTTTCTATAATGAAAAGACAAGAAAGATACTGAAAATTCATCCTTCAGCCCAGAATGCTTAAATCATCTTAGTTCCTTTTTGTGTTCTTTGTATGTCCACTCACTGGGAGATTGCAGTGGTTATAAATCAAACAGCATCACATCCAATTGCACTCCAAAGTCATAATTTAAAGGATAAATAACCATATATGTTTAGAGGTGTATGTGATACTATAAAAATGTAAACTTTCTATGTTCTAATCAGAGACACCCTAGCAGAGACTTAGGCAAGTCTCTCACCAAGGGCTATTAAGAAACCACCGGAACGTGAAGTAACTGTTCTTGAAAAAGGAATTTAATAATACAATCTTTATAATGCCAGTGAGTTGTCAAATCACTCATAGATTGCATGTATTCTCCCTCTTCCAAGCTAAATATGTGTTAGAAAAACAGTCACAACATGGAGTTATTAATAAAAAAAAAAAAAAAAAACATTCTGTTTCAAAGAAAATTTGTGTTGGTAGCCTAATAGATACACCAGATTGGGTAATTTATCTCCTTGGCAAAAAAATGTTAGTGTCACTCATTTCTTCTTTTAAATATACAATCTTATACCTGTTATTAAACAGTCCATAAATCTTAAATAGCACAGCCTCCAAAAAGCATTGAAACCAGAAAGAACTCTGATTTTGTAACTGAACAGTAGCTTCAATCTCGAAAGAAATCTGATGCAGTATGATAAACCCTCAGATATGATATCTATGCAATTTCTTTTGCAAAAACATCCAAGAAATAAAGTATTAACTACAAAAAACAGTTCTAGAAGGTATAACCTGTGTTGCTGACCTTGGGCAATCAGTAATCGCCTTACCAACAAGGCGTGCACCTGTCACTGGACTAGTTTGCATTACGTTTCAGAGTCAAATCACTGGATTTGCAAGATACAATCTTTGGTCTTGATTTTGATCCAGCTTACTCAGTTGACTACAGTAAAGCAGCCTTAAAATATACTAACAAACATAGGATATAGGAAATTAAAAAACAATACTGACTGTAACTTTGCTTCCCATCCTTGCACAAACAATTTAATCAGTGATGTGAGCAGGATATAATCATTGCATTTTTCTCCTTTGAGTTGAGTTTTTCTGCCAAAGCCTTCAAACCTAGCAGACTGTTCCAGCTCCAGGGTCCTTTGAGACCATACATCTGTGGTCATGTAAGCAAGTGACAGGAATCCTAGGTTAACCTGGAATTTTCAATAGTATAGAACTGGATGTTAAGTTCTTAATTTTCACACATTCGCTTTAGACCACTTTGAAAATCTTTGAGCTTTACAAGTTAAAACCAACCATTAAATTCCAGGTAGAAAGACACCAACAAGCAGTGCACCGGTAACACCTGCCACTAGAAAGCTCTCTTTGGAGGCGAGACTCCTATTTCTACATCGTTTATAACACCTCTTGAAAAATACTGCAGTGATTAAGTTTTAGGAATGTAAAGACTACAGAAGATGAGAAAATGAGATCCTTTGAAAATAAGAGAAATGGACCTACTTTATCTTAACAATTTACTGTGTCACATTACTTAACAGTATCAGAAACTACTAGTTACAAAAGCTGTAATAAACTTCGCAAAATCTTTGACAAAAAGAAAACAATATGGTAATTAAAACAACCACCCGAATCCTGCACTTCTATCCTTACAAAATTAAACAGAGCTGTTGTCTTTGTCCTGTAAAACATTAGCTACATCTCTAATGCTGATCCCCATGAGCTTAACTGGGTTCTAAATTGAAAATATTTCAACACCTGTTTCAACTTAAATCAGACATTTTAAGGCCATTGACTTCATTTGAACGGAAGCACAACTGCACAGAGTCAAGTTTATATGCTTCTCCAAGACTGACATCCACTTAAATAGTGGATGTCAGTCTTGAAGAAGAATGCAACCTGCATTAACCTCTACAAGGCAGGATCAGAACTCCTACCAGTGACAAGAAACCAAGCGCATACATCACTGAAACCACCCACACAACAACTGACTGTGTCAGCAAAGACCTTCTTTAGGTGGTCAGAAAGAGAAAGATGATGAATGATTAAACAAATCCTTGCTGCAAACCACATGCAAAAAAACTCGAGTGAGAAAGCAGGAAAGGAGACAGACATATTTACAACGCCTAACTTCCAGCCATGATTTACATGTTGAAGATGGAGGACCAGCTTCAAAGAATGCTAACTATCAAAGAACGCTGTTCAAAGTGCTCTAGAAAAGCACCAATGCTGCACGTCTCCCAGAATGCCTGACCTCCTAACGTGAGCATCTAGATTCTTACTCTTTAGAAGCAAATGTCCTTACTTCAAACCCTTGCTGTCACACACGCACATAAACACCCTCACTCAGTGTGCTGGCCCATGGAGCTCTCTCCACTATCCTCCACAACTAGGAGCAATTATCTTAATTCAGCAGTTTAAAAAAAAAAATCAAACCGAAGAATTAAACAGCCAAGAAGCCATCTACCCACATGGTCACAAAGAAATCAGGTGATTTATTGGATTAACAAAAAAAAATGCAAATCAAAAAGTCACTTTGTTCAGAGATTTCAGATCCTTGAATAAGCAGAACGTTCTATACTGTGGCTAGAAGTGTTGCATATCATAATGAAGCTATTATTAAGAGATATAAAAAATGAGGAAAAAGGCTCATATTAAATATAGCTTCAGAAGAGCTGTTATTAAAGATCTAATTAACTCATTCCTGTTAGTAAATAACTTTGAGGATTAAAGTGGCTATTTTGACTATTTTATGTATTTTTATTACACTATATTATATGAAATGCTTGTATTAACAATGTGTTTAAACTAAGTCTGTAACTAGGTTTACTTATTGTAAGGTACCTAACATGAAGCCGTCCAGAGAGAGGACTGAGAAAAGGATTTCAAACACCCTGGTTTTGCTTTTTGGTTAAAGTTGTTTTGTCCCCACTTAAAACAACTGATTGTAAACAGAGTTTCGAACTCCTTTCCCTCCAAACTCATACCCTTGTATCCTACATTATTTCATCACTTACACATGTTTAGTTATTAAGCTTTAAATAATGTTAAATAGGTCAAATATCAATTGATTCTATTATGCAGTACAGAAACTTTGGCCAGCCAATTTTATCTGACTAGTTCTGTGAGTTCATTTCTCTCCTCTTCACATCATAATTTCACTAAAAACTATGACTCAATGACTTTTCCTAAAGTACGTGATTTTTAAAGTTATTTCAGGGACACTAAGCAATTGCAAAGGATGTTCCAAAGCATATATTGCTCTTTTTCTTCCATGAAAAATAGTTAGATCTTAACTATGTGATTGTAATGTTGTTTTCTAGAAACCACTTTTTGATTACTAGTACATTAATATACACATTTTATATAATACACACTAACATATATATAACATATAATGATCATCCATATGATAAATTTTATGCTTAATAACACATTTTCAGGACAGTTATAGAATCATAGAATGTTTTGGGTTGGAAGGGACCCCCAGAGCCCATCTAGTCCAACCCCCCTGCAGTGAGCAGGGACACCATTACCCAGATCAGGTTGCTCACAGCCCCGTCCAACATGGGCTTGAATGTTTCCAGGGATGGGGCCTCCACCACCTCTCTGGGCAACCCGTTCCAGTGCTTCACCACCCTCATCGTAAAGAATTTCTTCCTTATATCCAGACTCAACCTACCCTGTTTCAGTTTAAAACCATTACCCCTTGTCCTATCACCATTGTCCCTACTGAAAAGATTCTCCCCCTCTTTCCTATAGGCCCCCTTTAAGCACTGAAAGGCCGCAATCAGGTCTCCCCACAGCCTTCTCTTCTCCAGGCTGAACAAGCCCAACTCTCTCAGCCTGTCCTCACAGCAGAGCTGCTCCAGCCCTCGGATCATTCTTGTAGCCTCCTCTGGACACGCTCCAACACCTCCATGTCCTTCTTGTGCTGAGGGCTCCAGAGCTGGACACGGCACTGCAGGTGAGGTCTCACCAGAGCAGATCAGAGGGGCAAAGATAGGGAGAAACCTAATCTGAGTTTGTATTTATAGCCAAGATTAAGCTCGCATGGAACCAGGGTTTTGGTTGAAGCTTTTACCTAGTAAAAACATTCTCAGACTTCTGTATCATGAAGTTTCTCATTACCACCCAAGCTGAGTTAAAATTACCCCAAAATGCATAGCCTATTGAGACTTACTGCTTAAATATATAAAAGGTTCAATCAGATAAATTACTGAATCTCGTGGTTTTGCTTTTCCTGCACAAAGTATATTAGACTATTGCCTTTTACAATATTTAAACAATTCTATCAATTATCCTAAGCAAATATGAAAATACAACCATAGTTGCTTCATGCAGTGCTTTTAGACTTAGCATTCATTAAAAACTCTGCTAGACTGTGTAGCATATAAAACTCATTTTGCAAACATAGCAATTGTCTTACACAAGAAAAACATTCCTTTTAATTAAAACATTTGCTCTTATTTGGCACTTCTCCCTCTGTAAGTTGAATTAAGAAGCTAGAAAAGGCTCCCCTGCAGTACTGATAGGTCTGGTATCTGGGGGTGGAAGTACACTCAGGGTTGGGCTGTGGTTTACTTCCCCTCTGAATGAGAAAGATATAATTAACTATCAACAAAACTGTATGTCTAATATCATCCACGCCACCAAATAATGGGCTTGTAAAACCCATTACCACAAGATAATTCTGGAACCAAGGCCACAGTGTTATACACAGTGAGACTGGGTACCTACAGAGAAAAAGAGAACTCCATATTTACAGTAAAAAAAAAAAAAAAAAAAAAAAAAAAAAAAAAAAAAAAAAAAAAAAAGGGGGGGGCAAGCTTTTTGGAAGGGATTCAAGCTCCCATGTCAACGTGGTTTCTCCTGACACTGTCAAGGACCCCCTATGCCAAGATACATCTAGGATGTTTAGGATTAATCTTGAGATTGTACTCAACCACACTGAACTGCTTTTCCACTTTCATTTGGTAGAGACTGTCAAATGTATCTATACAGTATTTCACATTTTCTGTGCCCAACATAAGTGTACATCAGGTATCCCTACACAAAAGTAGGTATCTAAGCATCCATACAAAAATTTGCTGTCTCTATCCCTGGACTCCCTGCTGCAGCATCCCTAAAATTCAACCTCCTCCAAGAAAAGAGTTTGCAAGTGAGTGGAAACAGGTCTACGTTCAACTGCACTTTGAACAGTTTCCACAGGCAGCCTGAACTGCTGTCAAGATCTGAGTTTTGAGGCTTACAGTTCAGATACTTGGCAATACGAGCTTAAGAATAACCTTCCTTTTCCAAAAGACTAAGTTCCACTATTGGAGACGCTATACTGAAATAAATACTCAGCAGAGTAAATACACTCACAGTACAATCTGATAGAGCAATCACTGTAGTAATCAGCAAACACAGTGCACTGTTCTCTTAACAGCATTAGGTTATCTATATTAAAATTACTGTCAAGGACAACTAGCTTCCGCAAAGCAACCAGACTGAAAGATAATGCTGAGCTTGATGGTCTGATGGTATTAACAGCTTAGTCCAAACTGCATTACCAGCTCAAATTAGCAGAAGCATCCAGGTTTCAAACTGTTATCTTGACAGTTACAACATTTTGAAACTCTGTATTCAATGGAAGAGGCATACAGACACAGACAAAATAGAACAAAACCACGTCCCACATCCATCAGTATAAAACAAATTTATTATTTTATGTGTGCAATGTTGGAAAATAAACTGAATTCTGTAAAAATACATAAAAAGTTGTGCTGTCTTGAAGGACTTACTAGCATGAAGGTAAGTGGGGATGGGCCACAGTGCATGAGACACTGGACTCATGGACCTTAGTTCTGGAAAGCAGAGAGGGAAAGAACAGATTTCACGATGTTCTTCCTATGTCACATAAAACTATTCTCTGAAATATTAAGCAGTGAGAATCTCTGAATTAACTGAAGCCACTTGCATGGACAGTCTTTCAAGATATGACCATCCACACTGTTCTAGATAACTTTAGGAAGATTTTGCTGGACTTTTTTTTTTCCCATTCATTTCCACACTGACTTAGTAAAAAACAACAAAACGTCAAAGTGAATAGGGTTTTTTTGTTTGTTCAAGCATCACAAGATCTCAGGCTCCACCTAGAGAGCATGCAAGACTCCTATAGAAAAACAAAACCTTTTCTATCCTTTGATATGTTTAAGTAGACTGGTCCATGTTATATCAACCTTTCACACCCCTAAAATCCAATTTAAGTCAAGAGAAGCGAATTGTCACATAAAGAGATACAGCTTTATAGCAACAGGCAGGCAGTTCTGCTGCAGGCAGAACACAGTAACCTTTGTGGACCAGGCTGGCACTTAAAAGACTGATCAGGAGAAAAAATGCTAGAGAGTTTCTAAAGAAATAAATGATTCAAGTCTAACTAACTTACTATGACATACCACCTTTTACTGTGTACAGCAGGTCTGCTTTTAATTCCAACATACATGAATGGTATTTTTCTTTTGTTTCAAGGTAAATCTGTGCGCCTGGATATGTTTCTTTTTTAAAGAAAACTTTCAAACACCTTTTTTAAACATTAAAAGCATGTACCTCTTTTCTAAGCAGTTTTAAATAGACCAGCACTTTACACAGGACTATCAGTTCTGTATTTATACAGTGGCACGACTAGCAACTAATGGAAGTGCAACTTTATGCTGAAAATGTTTACTGGAGTACCTTCACAAGAAAATTATTCTTCATAAATGGAAAAGCATTGTTTAACTTTCCAAAACCGAGTTACGAGTAAATCTGTTTAGCAATAAAAAATAATTTATGAAACTATTTTAAGAAATAGATCTTACATAAATAAACAGTATTTCTACCATTAAAGATAAACGCTTTAAAATTTTAAAGCGGTTTAGGAGTCCACTATTTTTCCTTTCTTTTATAATCTATAGCCGAAAGCTAAAATAAAAGTGCAAACCACTGCAACCATGAAATCATATATTAAAACTGCATCCTGAGCATCCTAAAGTATTTGTTGGGTTATATTTGATACATAACACACTGTCAAGAGCCCTTCCTGTTCTATCACAATAACTTTGTAGCTATTTGAGGAATTTAGTCACTTGAGCAAGTCTTTCCACATGAATAAAGACTGTGAGCATTAAAGAGAAAGCATTTTTGAGGCTTTTAAAAGAGGTAAGAGATTAAACAATGTATTTCTCCATGTTATGGGTTCTGTGTACTGAAAAGTAGTGTTGTTTTTCTTTATAGACCAGTATTTATGTTTGTCAAATTAGAAGGCAACAGGGAGATCTAAAATCCTTTATTTTTTGAAGTCTGAAATGGTACACCCACGAAAGCCATAGAGGCAGTAACCATAAAAGCAATCACTCCGACGTTTCCTGGGTAATCCAACGCATGGCATTCATCCTGTAAGATACGAAGAGATAAAGAAAAAAGATTCACCATCTCTTTGGGAGCTGGGAAGCAGTGGGACTGCGGATCCCAATAGGAACCTTAATCCACAAAGCAAAAAGGACTGCGGAAGAAGAGTTCATTGTGAAGTTAACGTTTAAAAATCACTGACAGTGCTCTACTTACTGCTCCACTTACTAGCCCTTTCAAGAACAAACATTTTATAGAACTGATCTGAAACCCTGGGGCACCTAAATAATTTTTGATTTCTTAAAATACAGGCCGCTTTTCACACAAACAGTTAGAAGCTACAACAGGAGAAACTTGTTTCATTTTTCGAGTATGCTTATTAACTCCTAGTTTCTGTTCTGTTGTACACCTTCCTGTTCTCACATGTGCTATCATCCACATACTAACCTCTCAATTACTTGCTAGAAATACAGACACAAGATGGTTAGGGGTGGGCTTTTTTCCCTTCCTCTCCTGCTGGAAGGTGAAGGGGAAAACAAAAGACTGGAACCACTTTTTTTCCATTTGTTAAGCAACTTTATCCAACTGAGGATGCAGTTGGTGAGATTTACAGAAAAAAAAAAGTTTATGGAAGCTTTACGTGAAATTTCATGTCAATACTCATCCAGAGTCCAAAGGTGTCCCATATTGCAGATTCATTTTACTTTGAGTAAAGCTACTAAATAATTGATTAAAGTATTCAATTATCAATGTAGTAGTTTAATTTCTATTTTGTGAAAAAAATAATTAAAAAGGATACTTGAAATTATCACACGTAGTGTATGTACTACACTGTACGGGTCTCTCCAAGGAGTGAAATATTTTATGAACAAAGTCTTCTCACTATCAATAAAAAATAAAAATAGAAAAAAATATTTTATTGTCACCGGGTACTTTAGAGTCCCAAACACTGATCAGCATGCTATGGTAATAAATGCAAACACAGATCAGTATCATTGAATTTTCACTTTTATCTTATTTTATACATGTATATGCACATAAACCTGTGCCATTACTCCTGAATCTACCAAGAGGCCAACTGCATAGGCAACAACATTTTTACTTTAATATTTTTTTAACTTCAGTACTTAGCCTTGAATTTTTTTTTCCTACAACAAGGTTTAATTTCATTATAGACTTTACAGTGGAGAATTGCTGGGTTAGCTTTCTGACTGCAATGCTCTGGTTGTAAATAACTTGAGTAAAAGTTGGAAAATTCACAAGATCAGCCTACTGACGTAAAGCAACAGTTCTTGTCCTCTTTTCCCTTTCTTGTTTATCATCAGTTATCCTTGCCCACAGAGCACATCTCTGCTGTTACTGCAGCATAGCATACTGAAGCTATGTAATCCTTCCATGAGGTTCACTGTGAATTAAATGATTTTTATTTCAGCAAAGACCTTTTGCTCAAGATAGAGAAATGACTTAAGCCTCCACAAAATCTTAAAACCAGTGGAAGTCAGTGGAAGTCAGCGGAAGTCAACTATTGACAAAACCAGGCTTTGGATCACACCTTATAAAGCAGCTTCCTTTATATGTTACATTGTGCTAATTCTCCCCTGATACTTTTCTTCTTTCTATAATGCTTTATTATTATCCAGCCTCTATAGTAATAAAGCCATTCAAATATAATTAGGTATCTTGCTAAAATAGGAAAATTACCAGATTTTTCCCTTGCTCAAGGTTAGTATTTCAATGTGTACAGAAATAATATTCATACACAACATCCGTGCTGCACATTGCCCTGTTTAATCTCAGACATACTCTTAAAGGTGGTATTACTCCTAAGTCAACTTGTAGTTTTACCAGATTGCATATGCATACCAAAGAACTCATTGAATTAGGACATTAACAATTTTTTTTTAATCATTACTGCTACAATGGGGTGATGTATTAGTATTTGCTTGTGTAAGTAAATTCAATTAATGAATTAATTGCAGAGACATGAAAGTTAGTTTAAACAAGTCAATTAAATCATAAACAGTTCAGAAATAAGAAAGTGTGTTTGTAATGCAATTAGTGTTCTAATATGCTAGTAACTTGAATAAACAGGATCTTAATTATATGGCAGGTCAAAAAGAAAAAATATTTTAATTGATACAAAAAAGAAGCTTTTTTGCTGCTACACTAGAGTCTAGCTGAGTTTAAAAGAAAATCATCCATGTTAATGAGATCAAAAAGCTATTATCTAGAATAATAAATAAGGATAAATGCATCTCCAAAGTGGTATAGATAACTGGACAAAGCATTATTGACTGTGAGAAACTAATCGTGCCACAACCTACAGGTGATTGTATCATACTTTCATACAAGGGTCTCTCAAAAGCTTTTCAGAATAGTAAAATAACTGCTGGAATAAAATATTTGGTAATGTTTTAATATTAATCATCATAAATTAATCTTATATTAAGACACTGAACAATACTGCTGCTCAAAATGAAATGAGCTGCAGTGATGACACATGAAAAAGGCCACCTCTCTTGTTATTGTGTTATTGTGTGCTTATTTATGGGGCACCGAGATCTATGAGCAGTGCACTCAAGGTCGCTGAATTCCCTTCACCAGACTTCCTCTTATCTGCCAGGTTGCAGGGCTTAGTGAGAACGCTGGTGGTGGAAGGGCTCCTTTCTGGTGGCTGGTCAGTGGACCGAGATCATTATTAGTGATGATGAGATTCACTGAAGAGAAAAGCTAAGATTTTAAATGCAGAGGATGGTATTTCTATCCAAACTTAAAGGACAACTATTAAGTATTACTCTCTATATTTATAAACTGTCCTTAGGAAGGGGCAATAAGGAAAAGCCCAAGAGCTGAAGAAAAAAAAACCTGCCTATCTATAGCAGTAACTTTACTTGCTAGCTCTAAATTTAAATACTAAATCAAGCTACTACAGAGTGCTATACTGCTGGCACTTAGAATAGTTTAAGCGTATGGACTAGCTCCTTACGAGCGTGAGCTTCACTAAGCTGAAGTCCACAGTAGAGACTCCTGCATGCTGCACGCTCTCTGCTGTGCGTGGGACTCAGTGGAGTGGGGATGACATGTCGCCCCTGTCCCATCCCACTGCACTGGCAGAACAACTACACCCTAAAATCCTAATCTGCCCAACCACCTTGAAATGAGATGGCACAGCAGTAACCATCCGCATCATCAGTTGGTTAAATTTTAGTAACAACTGTTGTGAACATTTAATTCCCATACTGAGCAAGCAATAGTTCCTTCCACAATTAGGGGATGCAATTCCAATCCAGGTAGCATGCAACAAAGCCATTACTTGCCTGCTTTTTAGTTCCAAGAAAAATCTCTAGTATTTATTCTTTTATTGAATCCACAGTGCAGTAAATTAATTATTAGCTTTATAGGAAAAAGTGGCTAAGAGGATTTTCCTAAAAAGTATTTGCCTAAAGCTTCTACAGTAAAGTCAGAATGGAAAGAAGGGTACAGAGGGAGGAAAGTTTTTTCCTACCTAACGTATTTATACAGACCCATTATCATCCTATCTTGTGACACATGCTATTAAACAACTTGATCATAAAAATCACCCAAAAACCCAGAAAAATGCAATTATTTTAAAAAACAACCAACCAACCCCCTTCTCTCCCCCCGCCACCCCTGAGCTCTAGTCCAGAGAGACACAAATGGTTGGTTTTAAAACTCTCATGGTTTTTAACAAACCAGGTAATTTACTGGGATTTTCTGAATGTCTTGAAATTTGGTCCTAGGGACTTCCCTCTGGTCACATAGGAATTAATCATTCAGAACTCAGTATATCCTTCTCATTTTTTACAAGGCTGTAAAGAAAAACATATTAAAAGTGGAAATCAATTAATGCTATTTTTACAATATGCCACACTTCCCATAATTGGATTTGCTCATGTTTTTATGATTTTTTTCTTTTTTACTCCTTAAGAATGAAGAGCATATTTACCTGTTTGCTCAGAGCTGCTTAGAGACAGGGACAGCGGCAGAAAGGAAACAGCCTGTCACTCCCCCAGGAACTCACCAGGAGAACAAATGGCACAGGGACCCTAGGGACATCCATATTGAAACGTGCATCTGCTCGCTCTCCTGAAAGAAACAATAGTAAGGTACAGACAACCTGCCTGGGCTGAGTGGGATAACGGGTTGGGTAGGGATGAGGGCAGCTAAGAGAGGATGGAGGGGTTCAGTGCTTTTACATCTGCCTGACAGGGGAGTAGGACACAGCAGCACTGCTGACTTTTCAGGTTGCGGCACCATTAACAAGAGGTGGATCACAAGTACCTACATTTGTCCCCCCTGAAGTCCAGCAGGGATGAGTATTCACTACTCCAGTGACTTCTCAGTACATGTCTCTAGAGAAAACAGCCTTCTTGCATTTCCTTATAGCACTCCTATTACACTCCAGTCAAACCAGAGCATGTATGTGCTAATGTGCTATTTCTCTCCTTGCCTTTCTTTGAAATCACCTGCATATCTTTCAATAGCGTGTAACTGTAAATAGCAGTCTCTGTTGTTTTCAACACTTCTGTGCAAAAAGATGTTACCAGGGGGTGGCAGGAACATGACTTATGGTATATACTTTTTCAGCTAGAAGTAGTTTTTCTTACACTGAACTCTAGCAAAATACTTAAGAGCTCCCAGAATTTCACAGAAATGTAACATGATATAATGAACACCCCCCCAAAAAAAAAAATAGGTGAAAACTTCAAGTAAAATTTATAAGCAATTTCTTGAAGCTTGGTGCCCAAATACCTTTGGAAAACCTTCTGTGGCCTTATTTACCTTAGCTACTACTAGGCTGTCAGCCAAGGGCCTGCTGCAGAGCTACCCATCCCCTGACCACAATGATCATACCCACACTTTTCCAAACACATGAAATCAAAGCTTGAAATAAAATTTACTCTTTGCTCTCAGCAAGAACTAATGCTTGTCAAATGCCCTGGTCAAACACAATAAAATCACACTGGGTTAGGAAATTGCTTTTGTAATTGATTTACTACTTTTCATAGAAGAAAAGGCATTTCAGTAGCATTTTCATTAAACTGCTTGTCTACAACAACAATCATGACTCCCCCTCCCATATTTCTGTTTTTAAAAAGCCAGAATCTTTGTTTGAAATAAGTAATGGAATAAAAAAGCATTGCATATGGTGGCATATTGTGTTGTAAAAGAAGATCTGGACATTGAGATTTTTAAAATTAGCCATTACTCAGAACCATCAAGCACAACATGGAAGCAGCAGCATGGTTCTGTGTAGGTGTAGCATACCAGTCAAGCATGGGGTGTGCAGGAGACACCTGGGCTCTCAATGTCTTTGCTCTTCTCCTGCCTGGCTACTGACACAGCCTCATACAGCAGACAGCTGGCTCATATTTCTTCATTACTACTTTCTGCATCCTGGAATTAACAGGAAGCAGCAGGATAAAATACCTGGGCCTCCATATTTTCAAAACTACCAATTATGTCAACCAGTGACAAAACAAAAACTTTTAAGAGCCTTAAATACCTAATGGAAATGGCCCCAAAAGCAGCTTCCCTTTCCACTCTGCCTGTAAAAAAAATGCCTCAGTATGACAAATCAGAAACAACCAGTTCCCTCCCTCAAACCAGTTGTGTTTTGGTTTGGGTTTTGTGTGGTTTTGTTTGGTTTGGTTTTTTTTTTCCCCTAAAAACTTTCAATTAAGATGTTACACCAACAGGACCAGGTCCATAGAAAACCTTGGGCCTTACCACATTATCATTGCCCACAAAGCAAGAAAATATCCTTCATCTACTACACAAGAGGTTAAATTCATTAAGAGCCATGAAGTTCCATACTACTCTTACAGGAGAAATAATTAAAAAAGAGAGAGAACATAAGAGAGCATCCCTGTGGAGAAGGACTTTGAGGAGCCTGTAGATGGAAAGCTGGATGTGAGCTGGCAATGTGCGCTTGCAGCCCAGAAAGCCAACCGTCTCCTGGGCCGCATCAAAAGCAGTGTGGCCAGCAGGTCGAGGGAGGGGATTCTGCCCCTCTACTCTGCTCTGATGAGACCTCACCTGCAGTGCCACGTCCAGCTCTGGGGCCTCAGCACAAGAAGGACATGGAGCTGTTGGAGTGAGTCCAGAGGAGGCCACAAGAATGATCCGAGGGCTGGAGCAGCTCTGCTGTGAGGACAGGCTGAGAGAGTTGGGCTTGTTCAGCCTGGAGAAGAGAAGGCTGCGGGGAGACCTGATTGCAGCCTTCCAGAAAAGGGCCTACTAGAAAGCTGGAGATGGACTTTTCACAAGGGCATGTAGCAACAGGATGAGGGCTAATGGCTTTCAGCTAAAAGAAGGTACATTTAGATGAGATCTAAGGAAAAAATTCTTAACCCTGAGGGTGGTGAGGCACTGGACAAGGATGCCTAGAGAAGCTGTGGATGCCCCATCCCAGGACATGTTCAAAGCCAGGCTGAATTGGGCCTTCAGCAACCAGGTCTAGTGGAATGTGTCTCTGCCCATGGCAGGGGGGTTGGAATGACATGATCTTTAAGGTGCCTTCCAACCCAAACCATTCCAGGATTCTATGATAATACAACACGCTGTGTTTCATTTTTCTAATCCCCACTTTTTATTCCTGCAAAACACATGTCTCAAAAACAACACAGAAATATCTCTATTTTACTAACAAATGGTGTGATATTTATTTTCACATGTTCTTCTGAAAAAACCTAAAAGGCTAAATTAACCTTCCCAGACATTTTCCCAAAGCTTTGTAATCAAACCCCAGAAATCTTAACCCCAGCATAAAGAGGTTTTTCCATCCAACTGCTAGTTTCCAGTTCCTCAGTATTGGCTCCATCGTCTGCAATTCCTTTTGGTACTGCACAACATATGCATCTGTCTGGCACACCCAATTTTCGAGTTCACAGTACTGAAGAGTTTGCAAAGATAGCCATTTATATACAGCTATATCTGAGATAGCCTAAAGAGTTAATTTAAGATAAGGCTATAACATTGAGCTTAGCCCACACAGAACTCAGCACTTCTGCTCTTTGAATTCAGTCTGTTGTCAAGACAACTCAAAAGTGTCCACCCCAGGGCACGGTCCCTGTGTCTATGGATGGCTCTAACCTGTCACACACCACTCATTATGAACTCAGAACCTAAAAATCTGGAATATCTACTCATTTTTGAAATATCTAATATACAAATCTTGTAACTAGATCTGTGCAAAGTGTCAAATTCTTGCTTCTGTCCAATTCACAGAATCACAGAATCATAGAATGTTTT
>KL265169.1:6256-23550 GCA_000699545.1 Podiceps cristatus | reverse complement strand
AAAAAAAAAAAAAAAAAGAGAGGAGAGAAAAAAATACAGGAACAAGATGTTTTCATTTCCCAGCAATTGCACAACGGCAAGCCTACCTCAGCGCTCAATAAGCTCTGGTTGGCAGCAATCGGCACCCTTGCTGGCAGGTCCGCACGGCAGAGATGAGGTCTGACTGGCTTGCGGGGCAGACCTGCTCCCGCACCTCCCCGGGCAGGAGAGTTGTGGGCAGGTGAGTTGCGGGCAGGCGAGATGCAGGCAGGCGAGATGCAGGCAGCCGCTTGCGCTCCGTACTCAGTGGCAGGCATCAGCCCCGGCCCCTGGCACCTTTCATGTCTTCTGCAAAAGAATTTCCTCAGATATGGGGAAAACAAGTGTGTGCACAGCCATGCTGATATCAGATGGGGGACTCGCGCCAGGAATGTGAGTGTAGTTAGCAACTTTGCAGTGTGCAGGGACACCTACTCCTTGGGTACAGCAAGCGTGTAGATACCTGTATAGCTCGGAGCATGTGCTTCAGTACTTTCTTCCATGGAGGCCTTAAGGAGCCTGTGAGATCCTCCTTATCTTGTTTACTAATAGCATCCAGGTGATCACAGACTTTTCCCATCCTAACCTTTGTACTGGTATTTTCCACATTTCTTACTGCCTATGGACCTCCCCTTCTCTCTCGCCGTTTGCCACTGCCTTCGCTTCTCTTGTCCCTGATGGAGTGTGGAGTTTTTCATGTGGAAGTAAAGTTTATTACTGGCCCTTGAGTAAATCTTCAACTAGGGTCACTGAGGTTCTTCACTTGGCCGGAGACCCTTCTCTATGCCGTTCCTGTGCCAAATGGCAGCCTGTCCCAGGATGATGCCTAGCATGGGCGCTCCATGAAGCAGCCAGGGAATTTTAGGAAAAAAGAATAAACTTGTGAGATTTACTATTTTATTTATTCTTATTATTTTTCAAATGACAGTTAACTAAGCTGAAAGGGCTGATACAGCTCACACAGGGTTCCCCTGTTACTTGCACGGCACAGAAGTGTGTGTTTCAGCCAGATGGCTCTCTGGCTGCAGGACTATGGGCTGAGTTCGTACCTCAGACTTTTAGATGGTCCTATTCCCTTCGGTGGCAAGTGCTTACTGTTTCTTGGGTAATTTGTCTATCCAAGGGACTTCTAGGGTTTTTTAAGATACTTCCAGTAGTCCACTAGGTACTGAGCATACTAGGTGTGTTTCCATTTGGTGCAGCAGTACTAGCTGCGAGTACTGCACCAACACATAGCCCTCCAAACCCAAACCCTAAAGGATGCTTATCTGAAACTCACCAAGGCTGAAGACTTTTTCTGCTGCCTTCTGCAGGTTTTAGAGCATGGCCAGCTATACGATTAACGCAACAGACTGAGCAGGATTTCAGCCCTACCGTTAGCAGTGCAGCAAGAGGCGATGTGCCATGGCAAGGCTGCACAGTCGTCCTTCTTCGGCTCTCTCTCCTTTTTTTGTAGAGAATTGGCCACCCTTTGGACTATATCTCCCCTTTCTGAAAAGGTTTTTAAAGCTGGGGAATAAGTCTGTGAGTGACAGAGAGCAAGATAGGGCATGTATAAAGGAGTCGTTGTTAAAGCTGGCTGCAAACTTTCAGTCCAAGTTGCCTTCCAACAGCAACCTGGGCTTCTGGAAGAAACAGTATTATATACACACAGAAGCACTCTATCAAAAATGTTGAGCTGTTGCCAAATATTTTCCAGCCAAATGTAGGTTTATTTTATGACAAGGAAGGAAAAAAAAAAAAAAAAAAAAAAAAGCAATGTTCCCATGTTCCCATGGCTAACAAATTATCTCTGCAGTAGGTCTGTGTAATTGCTGGAAATGCAGACTCATAAGTGAAAGATACCTTGCTACAATGCTGTAAGTAACTTCGTGAATGCATCAGCAATAAAAGTACCCAAATTGCAACATGAAATTCTTGCAGCAGGGAAGAGAGAGAAGAGCAAAATCTGATTGTCCACCAGTAAGTAAGCATTTTATTTTTCTATGGAAACAAGCGTTCCCATTCCTAATGACTATGTAAGCAGAAGTGCTGATGACAGCTAGCTTATTTCCATACTAAGAGACTTCTTGGGACTGGACAGTTGGTAGAACAGGGAAATCACTTTTCATTAATTAATACTTGTCCGCATGCCTAATATTTTAGGTGGTCAGAAGGAAAGAGCCCTTAGAAGAGTCCTTGTTAGCGTAGCAGTGAAAGCCTGGTTAAGAGGCAGACAATGGGATCTGATTTATTCTCTTGGCAACTTGGTGTTAGCAGTCTCAGCTCTCCCAGGGAGTTGGTGCATGGTGCTGGTGAGCCGTTTAGCTCCCGGGGCTGGTGGAGGGCAGCCTCCATCCCCTTCAGCCACTGTTTTGAAGGAGCTGGAGCATCCCAGATGTCCAGTGGCCTCAGAGAAAAGAAAGGAGCAGGCATGGGACAGCCCTCGCCTCTCCCGTTCCCAGAGGAGGCTCAAGTCACCAGTGGTGGTGACGGCATTTCAAGGGATGCCTCTCCCCGCTCTTCACCGCTCTTCCCTCCCTCTGTGCTTTCTCTTGGTGAGGTCTGTGCTTGCTCCCAGCACGGGATCGGATGGAGCAGGGCTGGGTGTCCTTGCCCGAGCCTGGTGATGGGGCCCAGCACTGACGCTTGCTCCTGGGTCTCTCCACAGCTCTCCCGCCCGTCCGGCTCCTCTGCTCCCAGCCCTGCAGTGGGAAGGTCTGCGCCGTGTCCTCTTCTGAGCCTCAGAAACTGCTGGCAGTCCTCTGGCAGGTATCCCTGCCCCCACATCGGATGCTGAGTCCCAGGAGATGGAGCCTCAGTAACGCTGTGGCCAAGACCAGACATTAAGTGCCTCTGAAAAGGTTTAAGTTCCTGTTTTCAGGCCTCTGATTTTGGACACCCATGCTTTAGTTCAGGTGTGGTGCGTGGGAAAAATATTAAATAAGCAATAATTGCTTGATAGGTATAATAACTGTGCTGGCAAATCATATTTTGCCTTTAAAATTGATAATAAACACATGCAATAAGTGAAGGTAATCATGCATTACATGTCCATGGCAGTAGATGATAACAAGCTTATTAAAACAGTATCAATCAGGCACTGAAAATGGTTTATATTTAGCACATCTCATTTTAGATTAAACAGACTCCGCTCTCAATTATCCAGTAATTACCTAGAGGCATGAAGGCATGTACACAAAGCTACAGCAAAGCAACTGTGTGAGCACTGGCTTACTTTGCTGTTGGTAAACGTCATTTTGTCATGATTAATTGGCGAGAAGGCTGGTGATGAACACATGACAAGCACAACACTCAATAATGCTTTAATAAAGTGAGAGAAGCAAATGTTTTCCATCAAACCTCTTCAGCACAGGAAATGTGATTAATTAAGCACATTCATCTAATTACTGTATGAATTCTCAGGAGGTAAACGTATACTCTGAGGCAGATACACTAGATATGATTCCAGGGGCTAGATTCAATTTATTTTTATGTGGCGTTTTTATGTAAACATTAAGTAAGTTCTTTTTTAAGGATAGTTCTTAACTGTGATTGGTTTCCAGCACTGGATCAAAGCCGGTCGTAATCACCAGTATTCATCAGAGCTAACAACAGCTCTTCCTTCAAGAATAACTCTGGGTTTTCTACTATCTCTAGTGAGACAGAGCGTTAGGAAAAATGCAGCCACCAAAATGTTTGTTGGATATTGGCTGTGTCTTACAAGCCTTCAGCGTTCCTTTGCATTAATAATGTTTGGGTGTGCAGGGCTGGAGCTGCTTTTCTAATTAGCGTCAGCAAACAGAGGATACGAGGCTCCAAATTGTGTCTGTGAGAGTCTCGACACTCGGTACTTTAAAAACGGGAGCCATAACGTTGCTGTCCTTAACCCGGGCACAGGTACCTACACCAGCAGCTGCAGGGGATGCCGAGCCCCCAGCACTTCCCGCAGCTGGGGGGGGAAGCCCACGGGCAGGGCAGCCGCTGTGGCAGCGCTGGGGGCTGGTGGCACCCTCTGCCCCAGCCACCACCGCCAGCCCAGCTCTGCCTCCCAGCTCTTCCAGCCAGCACCCAGCAAAAATTTGCTTCTGCAATGGAAATCCTCATTTTGCCTGGGAGGGGAGAAGCAGCGACTGTGGGAACAGTTCAGCCAAGCGACCCGGGGTGCAGTAACCCCTGGCGAGTCCTCCCCTTGTCCCGGCACAGCCGAGGGCGCATGCCCAGGGCCCAATTCCCTCCCCAGCCGCAGGATGCTCCCACTCGTGCGGTCACACAGAGGAAGGCTGAAGGGGCTGAGGTGCACGGCACAAACAGATACACAGTCACAGCGGTGCCTTGCTGTGGCTTTGTGCAGAAACACCAAATATTAGGGGGAGTGAAGCTGGGGAGAGGCAGGCTAAAGCTAGAAGCAAGGGGAAAAGCCGTCTCAAACCTCCACCACTGCCATCAGCACTGCTTCCGCTCCATCCCCCTCTCCCTTCCCCATGGGAAAACCCACACTTGGTGCCTGTAACCTTAAAAAGATCACTGACAGGGTATACATATCCAGTCATCAATTAACTGCATAAATACCCACAGTCCAGAGAGCTCTCCTTCTGCATCGCTAAGGTAACTAACATCAGTGTTGCTCACCATCACAGGTCCTGCCGTATTTGTCTCATTAAACCCAACAGTACCTTGGTCTTTACCGATGTATTAATCCTAGGGGTTTACAGCAGCCTAGTCCATAGTGCATTTAAAGTCAACAGAGACTCTGCCTGACTTCTGTGGGCTTGGATCCCTTCCAAGGGAAATATTTTCCTACTTAAGTAACTCTGAAACAAGGCGATCACACCAACAACAAAAAAGTGCAACCAAAAATCCCAACACCCTGGAATGTTTCTTTTAAAATATGTTGTTGACAATAGAGAGCAAAGAAATCCTAGCACTGGGGATATATTTTTAATGTTGCTTCAATCAAATGCTTCAGAATAATTAAATACTTGCAAAATAAACCTGTTTGCATTTGTGGCCTTTCCATCTATGGCTGGGTGGGGAGGGCGGGAACCACTGAGAAATTCTGGTCCAAAGGAAACAACTAAGGAAAGCAGAAGCTTTCTCAGGCAGCCTGGCAGCTTGCGAGCTTCCCTGAGAGGGGCAAGGAGAGCGGAGGGTGGGGGAAGCCCCATGGTGTGATGCAGTCAGCGCTTCTCCTTACAGCCCGCTGTCACGGTACGAAGCATCTGCGCCGTTGGTGTGACCTAACTCATTGCAGTACCAGCTCCCATCAAAGAGCTGGAGACCTGCCAGAGCACTTCAGTAAGGACGCTGTCCTTAGAGATGAATGCAGCCGAGGAGGCATCCCCACGGGAGAAGGCAGGGCTCTGCTTGGCCTTTGCTTGCTGACACCAGCCCTGGGAGGCTCCCACGCACCCTAAATAGCTCATCGCGGCATTGCTAATGCGCCGCAGGTACATACAGCAGCAGCAGGTGAGTATACCTGTGGGTAGGTGGATATCTGAGAAGGCTCCTGTAATCACCCCCGCAGCGTAATCAGTGCTCTACCCTCCGTTTCATGCGTCATACCTCCTTGCGTAATGCCAGCAGGATAATTAGTGCCACTTCAGCAGGGTGAGCCCAGACACCCAGCGTTGGGGCAGCCGGGTGACTCGCCCGTGACGTCTGCTCGCTCGTGCGGTGACAACCGGCCGGTGCGGTGGAGGAGCCCCTTGCAGCGCTCACCAGGAGGGCAGGGTCAGCCCCTGCTGAAGCACGCGGGGATGGATCAAGCTTCAAGCAACATCAGTGAAACCCAAGTCTACAGAAGTATCACATGTTTAACTACTAGGATTATTGTTTGGGATGACTGTATCAGAGGTGTCACATGGGCACTGGAGAGCCCTAAGCCATCTCATATTCTCAAGAGAAGGAGAGGTCTAGCATAAGTTTGCCCACCCTACTTCCTAAATCAAATCCGTATGTAGGTATCTCTCTGCTGTGGCTGAATTAGTGCCTTCCATCATAGTGTGTGTGTGTTTGTTTTGGCCATGACTTGGGATACCAGATTTCTGTGTGTCCTGCTGGGGTATGCAAACCTTCTGACATCTTTGCTCTAAAAATAAGCCAGAATTGATGCTTTCCTCGGTGAGCTATTTGCTGGTTTTGGTTTCTACTCTCTGTCCAGAGGTGGTGACATTTCACAGGTGGCCAGGGCCTGTAAAGCACTCTGGGCAGACCCGTGCAGTGTGATGACTCAGATATAGACCTAAGTCAATTGTATGGGCTACCCAGGAGACAACTGTGAGGGAGGCAGCAATCAAACTTCCTCCAAAGTGTAGTGAAGGAACAAGTGAAACGGTAGGACACAGGATGCAAGGCCACATTTTTTAACCTCGGGTTTGGCAAGGCAATTCCAGAGTTCACCTTACTGTCACACGCTAATACACAGAGGGCTCACCTCTCCCAGGGTGCATTTAAGGTATGGATACCAAGGTAACAGATCTGCTATTTTGAAAGCCAGCGTAGGAAACAGTAATTTGTGATAGATCTTAGGCAGGCACTGTCTGCCTGGGACGCTTCCCACATTCTTCCCCTCCTTTGTGACCCCATTGAGGTCCCCAGGTAGGGACCTGGCTTACGGAGTTGCCACTGAGTTAGATCCCCATCACAGAAGCCAAAGGAAAGACAGCATCACAGCATCACAGTCCAAGAAACTGGGTCTGTCTCCTGTTGAACACATAGTAGTATGGGGGCAAAATAACAGAACAAGCGCTGCAGAACTTGAAAACACCAGAAATAGCAGTTGCCCTTCCCGGCCCTGCCAGTCTCACTGCAGGGGCACGAAGGGGCCTGGGGAGGTGCAGCCTTGGGTGCAGCCCTGGGCAATATTTCTAATACAGGAGGTAACCTGCAAACTCGGCCAACAGAGACCAAAAGGCTTGAGACCCAGAAAAAAGTCTCTGGGGACGAAAGAAAAAGCCATCAGTGAGGAAGGTGAGGATCCAGATGAAAAGTGAAAATACAACAGAAGGTATTCCACGCAGGTCCCGTGCCGTTCTCCCTGCTCCTCCCTCATCTGCACGGCTGAAAAGCAGCGCAGTGCTGGGAAGGGTACGGGGTTGGGGCTGCCCTGCACTCCAGCCGAGCTCAGGTATCGGCAGGAAAAGGTTTGGAGAAGAGTCACTTCACATTCAAAACCCATATTCATGTTTCTCCAGTTTGCCTCAGCTTTGCTGGCTTCCCATAACCGATGGGATGGGTCAGTCATTTACACTGGAGGAACCCTCCCGCCTGCCCTTGCGAAAGCCTCCTCTCTTGTTTGTCCGTATCCAGCTGTCACAGTTCCTGAAATATACACCAGCATACAGGCAAAATGCCATTTGGATGAAAGGGAATAATACACGGGAGAGCTGTGAACAGAAATTGAATGTGGTACTTTGGAATAACTGGAGTATCTGGACAAGGAAGGATTAACAGATGCTGCTCATACCATTTCTAAGGTGACTAAATCAGCAAGTTATTTCCACTGCATTGCTAAAGCATTACTTATCAAATATATCCTATAATTTATATACAGTTAGAAGTGGCTAGAAATGTGCCCGTTTTCAGAATGCTGGACTGAATGAAAAAGAAACAGTTTTTCATTAAAAACAAGTCAGAGGTGTCTCACAATGTCTGGAACCAGATTTATCCTAGAATTAACTGGGCAACCTAGGGCAGACACCTAGGTTTTTTTCCCCTTTTACATGGTGCTGAGCACAACAGGGCCCAGCCCTTTGACAGGAGATCTGAGATACTGCAGGAGATAAATAGCTATAATTTGAAAGAGACACCAGGGACCCAGCACCCAAACTCAATGGCACTTGTGAGATCACTAGTCCGTAACATTAATTCTTAAAGAATGAAAGTTACGGGGAAGTGTTTGTGTCTACTGTAGCGCAAAGCCCACATTTCTCAAGGAGTCCTTTCCCAGTACAAAAAGGGGAATAATTATGTATTTCCCCGTGACAGTGAGACTGTCCTTTTGTGGTTCAGGGGATCACAGATTTCTTCTCTAGACATCAAATACTTCTGTCCCCAGGTTTTTGTCTGGGAGGCCACACACTACAAAATCCCTCTTTTATCCATAATGCTGGTATAGAAGAAGAGTGATTCAAGATGCCAGGATACGTGTGGCATCTGACTCAGGAACAATAAAAAATGGATGCTAAACTACAGAAGTTCAAGGTGGAGCAAACATTTCATGAACATGGACGCCTATCTGAGTGATATGTCCTAGGGAGCCTGCTTTGGCAGGGGGGTTGGACCCGATGATCTCTCGAGGTCCCTTCCAACCCCTACAATTCTATGATTCTATGATTCTATGATTTGGTAAATACTGAGCTCAGGGTAAGAGGTTAAGACATACATAGGGTGAACTACTTTAAAATCCTGAGGATACTATTGATCAAAATGGAGACAATGATTTGTCAGGTTTCCTATACCCATAAATTCAGACGCACAGTGATTCATTTCCGGTCTAGCAGTTCAAAGCCAAAAGTGTGCTAAGCTGGCTTCTTGACATTTACAAACAGAAGCTATCTTCGACCCAGCACGAGAAACAAGATTAGCCTTTGCAGATTAGAAGGAAAATATTAGTGAAGCACCAGAGGGTTCAGTGTGGGGTCTTTTTCATAGCAGCAGACTTGGATGAAGATGTTGAAAGCACAAGCTGCCAAGTCGAGAAGGGAGGATGGATGAAGTATTAATTTACTTATTGCTTAAGTGTCTCAGCTGATGCTGAAATACTGTTCAGGATAGACTGTTATAAAGCAAGGTTTCTTGGAACAAGGTCATAATGCACAGCAAGAATATCTAAAAGAGTAAAAGAAGGATTTTTGAATTGCCATGTGAAAATTTCCAAAGCCTTCAGGTAAGTACATCTGGAAGAAGAATAGGAAACATAAAAGCGGGTGGCCTGGCCCAAAGGAAAAAAGGGGACTCTATTGCTAATATCAGATGTGCCTCACCAAAGACATATAAGCAAAGAGTCTCTTATCATCTGCAGACCTGTTAGTAATCAGAAGATATATTTTCCTCACAGTTTGCGTGTTTTATACTGATGCAATATTTTTCTTCTTACCTACTGCCAAATCTTAGACTAAGGGCAGATTTCCTATGAGACCACAGTATTATGTGTGTGTATTAGTCACTAGCTCTGGAATTGCATTGATTTCTTCTTTTATTTTTTCCTTGAGTTAGTTCATAAACAAAATCACCCCACAGCAGAGAGCTTGATAACCTCCATGGTGTAATTCTAGGGCACGTGTGTTGGCTGAGAACGGTGTCTCTATAATTTTCATCTACTAATTTTGATTTGTTTGTGCAGCAGAGGATATCGGAAGCTGTATGATAGAGATTTAATCTAGCAAATGTTAATCCACCAGATTAGGGCCAGAGCACTCTGCAACACTTTGGCCTGGGCCCTAGAGAGGGCTCGGTCTGAAAATCTGGGTTCCTAGCACTATGCACTGCATGGGGGTGTTACCGCCCCTGCTCCGTGGCGTGGGCCTCCCCATGGTGAACCAGATCTCTACATGGTGCGGATCAGCTGTGCTCCCTTCATCGTGATGGACCTACACTCCTTTAACACGAAATAAGAACGTAGGCCTGTACATGACAATTCCAGCTGTTAAAGTTGCATTAGTAAACAAGCAAAAAAAAAAAAAAATCAAATATCTAAATAGTTTTCATTTATTTGGCTGTGGACATGAATAGCAATGCACAAACTTCCTGCAAAGTCAGCTGTCCTCCTCCCAGAAGATGAACCAAATTGACATCGTGCTGTGCATTTGTGATATCTTCTCTTCTTTGCTCAGCCAAAATCTTATGGAAGAAGTACTGCTGGATTTGAAATAAGCTACAAATATGCTAAGTTCAAATGTTAACTAATCACATACCGCCTTGGTATGCGGTGCTACAAGTATTGACTGGTTTCTGACACATAGGAAGCCACAGACCATGGTGCGTACCTCTAGGGATGCTAAACACTGTCTATGCTCTGCATGCCTTGTGCGGTCACTAACAGCAGGCGTAGGATTCGCTGTTTGAAATGTACTCATGAAAGGCAAAATAAGAGAAAAAACCACACCCCTGAGTGTTTCAATGAGAAACCGCTGCCCATCAGAACTTAAGTCATAGCGTGCAGGTACGTGCTGCAGGCCTGAGCCCACGCCAGCTGCCATCGATGTGTCCCTGCACAGAGCAGCCAGTGTGGCGGGTTCAACCCGGGCTGGCATCACCATTTCTCTCAAAAGCAAGCTGTCTTTCTAAAACTGCCTCATGCTGGGCTCTCCTGACCTGAAAGCCAGGCTGCAAGAGGCAGTCAGTGTTTCTTGCCTGGCTTGGGCACGCAGACCCCACGAGCTCGGGGACCCAGGGCATCAGCACCCAGCAGGACAGGGGCTGAGCGGTCGGCTCGGCACCGTGCTTGTCCGACTCCAGGGTGGACAAGAGGACACATCCTACCTCCTCTGGTGTGCAGGGGAGTGCAAGCAGATCCCAGGACGTATGTGTTTTCCTGTTTCTCCAATTAGCAGAGCACTGACAGTTCACACCATTGCATCCCCTCTGGTTTTGTCTGGGCTCACAGGAGCAGCCCTGGTTCTCATCAGCTCCGAGAGATGGGGCTGCTGGGCTCTGGCTTCATCATGTCCGTGATTCACATGAAACGTAGATTTAGTTGGTTTTGGTGAAATGACTCTGATTTCAAGGCAGCCTTTGCAATCAGAGTCTCCTTTCCCGGAACACTTTCCAGCAGTTTACAACAGCATCATTTATAGTCATCACTTACTGATCTGTTGGGAGCAGGTTTGCCCTGGCAGTAGAGCTGCCTGTACCAGCCCTCTCCTCCCCCTGGGCAGCTGCCAGGCACCTCGCTGCCTTAGCAGCGCTCCAGTTTCACTCCACTTGCTGCTGAGAGCTGCTTCAGGTATTCAAGCTAAGCCTTGCCTGCTGTGCTCACTTCTTAGGCTTTATACTTTCTGTGATAGAGTGACCGAACACTAAAATAAACCTGACGGGGCTTTTTCCGTGTACACACATCCCCGCCCCAGGAAGCAATTTCAGCAGAATTTCACCTATTGCCTCACACACACAGTTATTTAACACAGCCTGGAACCTTAATCCATCTGTTTGCTTTTTTAGTCAATATAGGCAGTAAAAACAAACAACTTCTGAAAAATTATCATTTAGGTATCAAGATCAATTCTGCTTTTTCACTTTTAAAAGGTAAATTTACCTCCAAAATCCAAATAACTAAGTTACACCCTCGTTAAGGCAATAGGTGAGCTGCACTGAATTTCTCTCTTCTCCCCAAACCTTTTTCCTTACTGGAGAATAACCCAGGTGCCTGGGTTATTGGCCCCTGATAAGAAAGCAAACTCTAAATCAAGAGGTAGTAGTTCAAATAGGTGGCTCGCTGATACCGTGACTTTCATGTTTTTAATGGCACTGACAGCCTTGACTTTCTGTGCTCTCCTCGCCAGCCCATAAACCAGCTGGGAGCCTGGAAAGCCACGAGCGATAAGAGGCCAGTGCAAACACAGCACCTGCCTGCAAGTTTTGACGGTGTCAGCTCTTGCAGTCATAGCTGTATTGCTCAAAGAAGTAGGAAAAAGCTGGGCAAAGACTTTTTGACAATGTTTTCGTGTCTGGAAATATCCCTTGGTCATAACCACAATGTCTGAAGACACTGGTTTGGAATAAATTTCTTCTGAAAAGCAAATGAAAAGAAAGCATTGAGTTAAGGTCACTGTGGAAACATATCAGGCTTTAACATTTCAATCTGACATTTTCAAATACTTTGAAATTAAGAATGCAACATAAAGAAATCAAACCTATAATTCAAAAAGCTGCATTTCAAATGATTTTTTCCAATCCAGAACCACAAACACTCCCAAACGTAACGTTACCAGAAATTCCAAAATTACATTTTTTTCATTATGGTTTTGAATTTTTTAAAATTCAAAAATCTTGGGGAACAGCTCAAAAGCTGGTAGTCAGTAACCTCTTTGAAAAAAAAAAATAGGAGTACATTCCTCTTTTATTGCTTTTGATTAGTCTGTTTTCCCACTGCATGCAGAGGGTTCTTATTTTCCATTCTTGCATAGTGTATTTAAATTGTAAGTTTCTACCAGAAAAGTTAAAGGCAATTTTAGATGGAGACACAATGTAAGAACGGGAGGTTTTTTCTTATTATGTTTACTTAGATTACTGAGACAGTGAGAAAGGACACCCAAGGTAAAGGTACAGCATGACAACATATTTGAAGTACAGCAGTTTCAAACTATCTCTAAACTACCTCCTCCTCATGGAATTTGCCTTTGTTTTCCAGTGCCTGGAGAAAAAATGAAATTCAATAACATGAATAAGTGGTAAAACGTGATAAAATGAATTCTGAAATTATTTTTTATGGTCCAAACAGAGCATAAACAGAGAAAATAAGTCCCCTCTGGTTCTTATGCACTGGCAGCTCTTCCCTCCAAGACACTCATTCAGTGCTTTTTACTTGTGGGAAGCAGGCGAAGAGGGAACCCAGCCTCTCTGGGCAGAAGGATGGGCGCGATGAAAACCCCAAATTACTGACAACGTGCAAGGCCCTGCCATACTGGTGCATCTCCCTTAGAAACAGTCTGATTTTAAGCCTCCAGTTTAGCCCTTCCAGTATTGCACTGCCATTTTCCTTGCGCCGCGGACGTGATGGCTGCCGCACATCCCTGCTTTGCCGCACTGGGCGCATGGACTGCAAGGCAGCGGGCTGGGGTTTATTTTTCAATGCCTTATTAAATGCGCCATTTCTCTTAATACATCCCTCCTCATCCTCTCAGGTCACAGCTACTTGAATTATATCCTCTACGTTGCTGTTGATTCACATCAGCGGGGACAGGGAATGGTTCTTGCCCGAGAGCAGTTTGGTGGGTTATGAGAAACCCCAGCAGCCCCACAGTCGAGTGACCTCCGAGGGCTGCTGCTTCTGGCATCTCTAATGCCTGTGGCAGTTCAGTCTCCAGGCATTTCGCTGCCAAGTTAAAGATCTCACTCATCACTCAACACTAAAATGTTACATTCACAAATACTCAAAATATTTCTGTGCAAGATCCCACCCCCATAACGAAAACCTACGTGAAGAGATTTTATTCAAGCTTTAAAGGGAATTAAAGTGCTTACTTTTAGGCACAAGTCAAGCCTGGGAAAATTCAGGTGGCAGACCAAAAAACCCGTGCAAACTTACAGTGACAAAATACAGGCTCTCTGGTTTATCAGCCTGTGCTCAAGTGGCTGCAGACAGCAAAAAATTAGCTGCTTGCAGATGTTTCTGCAAGTAGGTAAGTGCCCAGATCAAGTTTTTACTGTGGAATGATCATTTGAAAAACCTGATGTCATATCTATTTCTAGATCATACATGGTAAAAAAGGGTTAGAAAAAAGAAGAAAAGCTGTGATGGTATTTCAACCTGCCTCCATACAGTTAGAAGAACAATTACCAAATAAATGAAGGATTTATCAAATCCACACCATTGGTCCAGTCCCTCTGTCTGTGCTGCTTATTCACCGTGACATTGTGGTCCACAATTGATCAGTTTTGCCTTATTGCTTAAGCACAGATTTCTTGTCGCGCGCTAACCTGTTATTTTCTCAGTAATTTCCTCTGTGTGCCTCAGTCACGCTAAGCCAAGCTGAAAGCAGACGTTTACTGCCACCACGGAGCACAAATAGCATTTATGGCCACGGAGAGGTCTTAGCGAGGTGGCTGTTTGAGTGTGAGGACTGAACAAGGGCTTCTAGGGGCAAAGTCTTGCACAAAATCCTGCTGTGGTCCTATTGAAGTTTTATCTCACAAGGCTGTGGTTGCCCACTCTGGGACTCTGTGGGGGCTGCTATGGGTCCCCTCCTCTCCCCTCCCCGTAACACCTGCATGCATGCTCCTGACCTGCTGGTCTGGGCATCTGGGCTTTAGCTTTGGGGAGAACAACGTTGATAGGCATTGGTCAAAGCCAAGAGGTAGCCCTCTCTGTCCATCCATCGAGCTGAAACCTTTTCTTCTTCTTCTGTACAAGTGCTCATCACCGTAACTCCTACGGCTGCTTCCTCTGCACTTGGCAAATGTGATCATCAGCGTGTTTGTACTGATCTATTTGCTAGTTTTACTAGTAAAGCTCTCCTCTTTACATCCCTCTAGAGGCCTCACCTTTCTTTCTTTATCAAGCATTAGCAACAGATTCTAACCTTCAAGGCCCTGCTAGCCAAGCTTCTGTGAAGGCTGGATAAATATTTGCTGAAGACACATCCTGGCATTCATTTCAGATAGCTCCTAAGCAAAGGCTTCGAAGGTGGCTTTCACAGGTAGGCTCCAAGGAGGGGGATGGAAACTCCCATTTCCACCCTCACTGTTGGCACATCCCGTAAAGTCCCACTTCTTCCCACAGCACCTGGAGAGGCTTGGAAAACTGGCTTGGTTTTAACCAAGCAGCACGAAATGCCATGATCCTTCTGGGCAGCCAGATACTTAACACTGTAAGGGTCTTTAGTCATGAATCTTCTCTTGGACTGAAGTCCTGGAGCTGAAAACTAGGAGACAGCAACGGGCTTCACATCCACTTCACAGGTGGTGGCAATGTGGACAGAAGTAATAAGTGGCTGAGGTTCAAGTCCCACGCTCTTTCTGACCTGAAGCAGGGATCTGAACCCCAGTTTCTCTGGGAAATACTCCAATCACTAGGCCATTGGATAGCTTTTTATGAAGGGTAAAATGTCCGTAGTAGTTGTTTCACAGCACATAAAAGAAATAATTACATATTAAGCTGTAAGCAAAGTTAAAAGGCTTTACAGCTAGACATTTAATCCCCTCAGCTAGGACAGCACAGAGAAAGTCTTTGTTATCCTAGCTAGAAGTGTGCACCACTAAATTGTTTGCGTATTTTGGGATGTGTGTAATCTCCACCACCCCTCCTCAAATAGACACTGACTTTTATTGCAAATTCTCAGTTTCACCATCGTAATCAGCTTTCCCTTCCCCCACAGAGCAAAGTTTAGGTACAAAAACAAGTCAATTCCATATTTAATTAATTAATTAGTCAATATAATACATATCCCCCTGTAAATTCAACAAGAAAGTGCTAGAGTAACCCATTTAAGCCTCATTTCAGCAGCCACTGCTGAAATAGCCAGCAGCTTTGTGGAAGTAATGAAGGACCATTCTGAAGATCCTAACGTTGTTTAGTGGTATTTCATTACTGCAGTATGGTTTAGTAAATATGGCGAAGAGTGAAGTTTGGAAAGTTCAGAGAAATTGAGCTCTTTTGCTTACTTGAATAATTCCCATAGATTGTGTCCATGCCCGTAGGACTGGTTCTTCTCTGCTCTCGGCTATCTGCCAGAGGTGCCCAGGGACATCACCGAGCCTTCCTTCTCAGAACAGCCTCTCTTAGGCTGAGGGCAAACCCACTACCCTTGGCTCTTACTGCCAACAAGAGATCCCTGCCTGTCTCAGGTTAGATTCGGGCTGTGCCTCCAGCGACACAGACTGGAAGAACTGCTGCGTGGTGCCTCTAGGAACATGCAAAACCACCCTACAGCCATTTTAGCCAGGCCAGCTGGTCAACGGGGACTGAGTCCAGCTCAGCAGCCCAGCAAAGGCAGGGGAGGGGGCAGCAGGGGGGTGAAACAGGCAGAGGCAGAAATTGCTTGTTGCTTGCCAGCCGATATTGGCTTAGTGACTGTCAACGCTATCAAGGCAAGTGTAATTTTGAGTCCCCCAGCATTGCCCCTCCCACTCCTAGACCAACCATAACCATAATTCCCTTTGCAAAAAATAAACTTTAATGAGCAGTTATGAAAGTGCGGCCGCCCCAGTTAAAAGATGAGCAGTTTGAGCGCTGCTATTCTTGGCTGGGCAGATAATCGTCCTGCAGACAGCCAGGCAGAGCTGCGCTCACGTGCTCAGCTCATCTTCCCGGCAGGGTCACCTCTGGCCCCCGCTCCCATGTGGTGCGACGTTACAGATCCAGGCGTGCTGCTTGTCATTTTGGTGTCAGTCCCTTCGGCATTTCTTTCTAGCAACGTTAGCTCCTGGAGGGAAAGGATAGGGGGGGCAAACCTGCGTGTTTACCTTCAGATGTGTCAGTCATTGCACACGAGACAGAGTTTGCCAGCATGACTCATGTTCTCATGTTCCTGACAATATTAATGCAAGTAAATATCCCAAAAGCGGAACTTGAAAGTAGGAGCAATTTTCAAAGTGCCTGTATCATGTGTTTGCTTGCTTCTTTTTCCCTTTTTAATTCTTAATTTGAAAAATTAACAATAAAAAACCCCTATGTCTTTAAAATTGATGTTCCTTGAAGACCCAAGACACAGATAACCATACCAGAGTAAGTCTGTCCACTGTAAGCCAGTGTCAGGCCTCCCTATCCATAACCCTGCATTCAAGGAGCCCTGGCAATTATTTTAGTTGCCTGTGCCCCGAGTGACCAAAAATGGGAGGTCAGAAATTTAAAAAGGCAAGAGAGCAAATGTTTTTATTTAACCACATTTCTAATATCTTAATGGAAAAGCTGTTTCGGTAAGACATAATATTTTAAACACACACACAACACACACACACACACACACACACAAAAGAACAATAAAACTATTCAGACAATATCTAGTTCTTCACAGAACAAATTTTCCAGTCCATATCTTTGGTTGGTTCTCCTGCAATGGAAAGCAGTATGTATGCAAACAAAGCAGGTTGATAAATTTGATCAAATCCTTTGTCCTTTATGGAAATAGGGCTGGTCTATGCAAAACTGCAGGCTCCCAATGAAGGGTATTTTTTGGCAGCCTGAATCAGAAGGCTGTGCCACAGAGAAAGCACTGCCTGTTTGGAGTCTGAGGAAATACTAGGAAAAAAACAGCTAGGTGTTTTCTTCTCTGTACATAAAGGCGTATTCCAGCACCACTGCTCCCAATACCTGGGAACCACTGGGGAATTTATCCTTGCCAGCCCAGCTGACATCCCATTACCTCAGAGGAAATCTTTTCAGCATCTATTGGACTGGGCCCCATGGAAAATATTATCTATGTTTTAATACACATTTATGTTTTTTAGGCAGCAAACTACCTTGTTCAAGGCTACAAAAGAAACTGTAGAAAACTCCCCAAGATGCAGTCTGGTACCAGACTCCATCCTCCTAATCCTTTTTGAAGTCCCCCAAATATCTGTCAGAAGATAAACAGTAATGTTTCCACTGCCAGTTTATAAATAACATCTTTTGAACTCTCAGGTACAAGGTCTAA
>KL265166.1:226-17433 GCA_000699545.1 Podiceps cristatus | reverse complement strand
TGGAGACAAAACTACTTTTGTCCTGGCTGAAACCAGGACACACCTTTCCATGAAGACCTAGTAGGAGGAATGATGAGTGCAATTTATGCAGGCACAGAAAGCCAGCAAACAGCTCATGGCATGATGTAAAGGTCTCTAAGTGGCAGATGCGACATCCGCCCCAGGAGGTTTCACCCAGCCTGAATCAACCTCTCCTGTGGTTTCAACAAGCTGCAACCTTTCAGATGCAGAAAGCAAAGAAGACAAAATGGTTTTACAGAACACATCCTCTGTCGTGGCCACTCATCCCTTTCAGAAAGGTTTGGATAAACAAGTCTAGTAGATTTATGTACTTGAAGACATGAGCAGATTAGAACCCCAACTGTGTTTTCTTAAAATATAAATAGGCCAGGAAGATTGGAAAATGTAAACATGATCTACAATGTCCTGCAGAAGGGAACTGAAATGCTAACAAACCTCTCTGTCCCAGGATTTCAGGCAGGCCAGATCTTCAGAACCAGGGTTTATTTACACTGAGAGCTAATAGAAAAAGCACTTTCGACCCCTCAAGTTATTAACTTAGCCCAGTTAAGAAGAAAGCAATAAAAAAGGGATTTCCTTTTTGTCAAATGCTAACTGGTCTCACTCACCTCATCTCCTATAACAGATTGCCCTCATCAAAGATGTGAAAACCAGGTCTTCTGTACAGACGTCAGTTAGATGTCCACATACAAACAGGTTTTTATGGAAAAGTTCAGCTCAGCATGGATGGGCTGGACTGAGAACTCCCTTGACTGGATTCCCTAATGGGAATCAACTAAGGCAGCACAAAGCAGAGAAATAATTGGTCAACCGAAAACAAGTTGTCTGACCTAAATGTATGTGTTATTTATTTATATTTCAGTATATCTATGAAAATGTAATTGCCTTAAATCTCTCCCCAGGCTTTTCTCATTCTCAGACAGTCAAGAGTCAGTCTCGTCTTCTTCCACATGGTTTGCGAGAGAGTTTGCTGTTGGGTCATGTGGTACAAGAATATGAAGAGAGGATGCCCTGTGCTCCAGGGACACTGCACACCTACAGTTAAAGTGAGTTTATTCTCTCCTGCTAAATGGATTTTGGAAACTATAAATCAGGGATAGAAAAAGTTGTGGGTTTTTTTACAAAGGTACTTGACTTCTCACAGATGATGCCACAGAAAGGCTTGTAGGGCTCCAGCACCAATATAGCCCCATTTTTTTATACAGGAAGAGCAGTAAGGGGGGGCGGGACGGGATGCGAAAGGTAGGCTGTCCCTCAATACTAAAGGATATAGTGTTTGATGAGACTGTGAAATAGTCACTAGGGAGAGTGTGCAAATAACTGCTCCTAGTGTTAATCAGCCAAGCCAAAACATGGGGTAACATCTTCAGTCACTGCAGAAGTAATGTTCTTCAAGGCTCTTACACAGAGCTGTGTAACAAAAACTGTGCAACGTTTCAATCTTAGAGCACCATCTGTTTGCCCAGCCATAGGCACCAAATGCTACGTCCGATACAGGAGAGTACAGCCTCCTCGGAGCAGAGTGGGTCTCCTGGTACCCCCGTGTGATATCTGTCAATCATATACCACGTGTGTATCTCAGAAACCAAGGGGGTCTCAAAGGGTGTCAGACATCTATGTTTAGCCACCTGAATTACTCCCTAATAAAACTAGAAAGTGAGAATACTTTATGTTGCATCTTTTCAAGAACTTTCAAATTTATTTTCTCCCTGGGGAGTAATTCCTTGAAAAGAAACTCAGCTTTGCATTTTCCAGCACAGAAAGGTGACTCTGAGGAATTCCTCCAGCTCAGCCGTTGGCAGGTGTCCGTACACCAAAGGCGACCACTGAGCATTTGCACATCTTTAAACAAGGTTCTAAAGGTGGGAACCTGACTGTGCTGACATCAGTGTAAACAGGCCTCTTAATGCTACGGAGCGGTGACATTTCCGTGAGCTGATGCTTAAACCAGTGGGTACGAATGAGACAGACCAACATCATCTGGAAGGTGCTCAGCAACAGGGATTACAGGGTGGAAGCTGCGGTGGGCAGTCAGGAGGAAAAAGATGACATAATCCTCTCTTATTCTATTTCTCATTTTGTTTCCTGATGTCCTGCCAGAATGAACATAATAACCAGCAATCCAAGTGCATGTCATCCAAACAGGCAAGAAAATGTACCCCATGACAGAGGAGATTTTAATAAGTGACATTCATCTGCAAGACCTAAGGCCTGAGTTCTCTTTGCAGCATCTGACTCATACCAAGGAAGGATGATGGGTGGGTAACGGGAAAACGCTGCTGGCTAATAGCTCCTCACCTGCTTCTTGAGCAGTGCAGGACAGCCCTACTCCTCTGAAAAGACCTCCGAGAGCTGCAGTCACTCGGTGCCTTCCCAACAGCAGGCTTGGCTTACTTTTTTTAAGAGAAATCCAAGCTGGAAAAATCAGTAGTAACCAGGAGTGTAGGCAGAGAGCTGGGCTTCCCATCAAGTTGTTCCGCTAGGATTGCATCCAAACGGTTTTACAGTGTGGAACTCCCTGGGGAGCTGATTCAACTGCCGAGTGTTAAAAAAAATATGAAGCTCAGGTTACAGATCGCTTCCCCAGCCTGACACAGGCTTTATTCTCTGTCTGCAAACTTTCAGCTGAACCTTGGAAACTTCTTTGAATTACCCAAGACCACCAAATGGGTTCATCTGGAGTACACAGGTCAGAAGTACCAGCATCAAATAAGATCAGGCTTGCAAAGGAATCATAAAAATACAGTGTTCAAAGATTAGAGGCTGCTTGACTTCCTGGAATACAGCAAAAGTCCTCTTTGGTCCTCAAGGCTGAGCCAGTTTGTAGCATGTAAGTCAGCATGGGGCTCCGGTGCCTTATACAGGATACCTACAGCTGTGGGAAATGAGCCTGAATGCTTGGAGACCACATTTTCTTCCAGTTTAAATGGTCAAAGTTACATTAATTTGCTCTTTCTGCACTCACTGGCACCAGCAGCCAGCCCCCACCGTTGGTGTGTACAGTTGCCAAGTGGGGTAGTGGCAACTCCTACAAGCAAGCTCTATATATCCTGTGAAATCAAAGATTTCACGGCTCAATTGATCATAGACGCTCGCATATTACAGATCTGTGCCTGCAGTTGTACCAGGGACAAACGACGGTACGGTCCCAGTCCCTCCCCAAAAGGGAATTATCGCCCAGCTTTTTGAATCAGCAGAAGAAAGCAGTGGAGGGAGTGATTTTTCTTTTAACTGTGCTTCTTCCCATTTTTTAACATCCACGTGCACTGGTAAGGACACGAGTGATGGGCAGTGTGTGCATATATGTGTGCTTCAAACAAAAAAGTAGAGATTATCCTTCTACCGTTTAGTTCTCAAAAAAAAAAAAAATGTATCTATTTGACTGCAACTGGATAAAATTGAAAGGATATAGGCTACCAAATTTTGCAGTAAATGTCAGACAGTGGTGCAGCGCAGGAGTCCACCTATTCTGACTTGGGCTACCTCAGTATTTGCTTGATTATAATATCCACTGACTGTACAAGTATCACAAAAGGATGTTAAATTCCATGTACTACGTCTTAAAAAACAGAAAAGCATGCAGCATTTTTATCTGATACAGGCAACTGAATGGAAATCAAATAAAAACACAGACTAGAGAGCACTGAACGTTTGATGTTACCGCTTTCATCCAGAGAAAAGTCATCCTGTGCATAGCGGAATTTTTCTGGACCACAGGCGATAAACACATCATCATCCCCGAAGAAATCGTGGAGACAGGTCACCTACGGAGAGAGCAAAGTCATTCATTTTATTTTTAATTGGCAACATTCTGATGTGGCTTAGTTTTAATTTAACGAGGAGGGAGCTGCCTCTCTGCTGTTCCCCCTGTCCCGTGCTAACTCGGTCCTGCTCCCCGTAAGCCTGGTGCACAACAACTTCTCTGGGCAAGTCAAGTGTAAAAGTGTAATTAAAAAAAAAGAGAGAAAAAAAATCCCAACTACCTTGCAAATTCTATGAGGTATGGCATTTCCAATCCATTCAGGAGCTGACAGAACACATTAGTCACACGCATGACACGTACATATGTGTGGCACATGCAGTGAATGACGCAGGCGTTCCTCAGCTACTGCTACAATGAGAAGCAGGGGAGCCCCCGCGCCACCTTGGCGGGCAAGGCTGAGAGCCCACTGCCCGTGCTGAGCCGCAGCTTAGTACCGACAGAGCCTACAAACTCAAAGAACCGCTAAGAAGACAAAGAGCTGCTGGGCACGGCACAGGTGCAGAGATGTGACTCTTTCCAAGCAGGCAATCCTGACGGTAGATTTTAAAGCCAAAAGCTTTATCTGTGCCACTGAGGGAGAGGCCCAAAGCTTCACTGGACACCCTTCCTACCCAAGCATCGCTGAAATCCACAGATTTACTCCACATGTTGTGTCTCCTTCTCCCTGCTCTTCCACCCAGACACGGGATGATAAAGCACTGTGGAGCTGCCCGTCCGATGGAAGGCGGAGTGGTGGGGAAGGCGGTTACCAAGTGGGAAAGGCACAAGCCGGGGAGGGGAGGTGTGCGGCAGCGCGAGCGTGGGAGCTCTGCCCTAGAACCGGTAACTTTCAGTCACCTCAAACTAAGACCCTTGTCTGGGGACACCACAAAAGCAGGATGTAGAAAGCTGTCTGAGACACACAGAGGACATGGTCGTGTTGGCTGATGCCTCTGAATATCTTGCTTCTCTGTTTTGTCATCCTAAATGGGGGAAATTATGTCTTGCTGTACCTGGAGCTCCAGACCCGTGCCGTGCCTTGCAGCATCAAACAGAAGCAATGCACAAGATGTGGGAGCTCCAGATCCACTGATTTCATCAGAGACCTGATATCTGAGAGCTTGGAAATCTGAAAATGCATAGCAGGGCGCGGGAAGCATGCTATCGGGAGAAAAGTTTAAATTGCCACCATGCTGGGAGCTAGTCCCCATATTCAACTGGCAGAGATCTGTAGCTCTCCTTACTACTCTACAGATGACAGACTTGTTTTAACGTATTTTTAACAAAATCAAGAGGTGAACAACCAATATTCATCACAAAAGACAAGCAAAATACCTGATTAGGTACAGAACAAGGAAAATGAAGTTCTAAAGATTCTGAAAAGCACGTCCTGGTGATAAATCTTACTCAAAGTGTGAACTAACTGTTGGGATACAAGGGCGTACCAAGCTTGCGTCCTTGTCTTCTGTCCTCCTACGTCTCTGCAATTAGCTGGGAGATGAAGCATAGGATGAAATTACCATCTGCCACTGTCCTCCCAGCTGGCTGAGGAATATCATCTCACTGACTGGTTGACACCTCAGCTCTCTGTTCAGCTAGAAGGTCCTATGTAATTTTTCCCCGTGGTGCGGGGCATTTCAAACTCCCTAGGAATATTTGGGTGACCTGGGGCAGTAGCGATGCTCATGGTTGGCTCCTACTCTTTTTCTGCGATATATATGAAGGCATCGTTCCTGTGTTATTATATTTTGGTTTGTTTGAAACAGGACTCAGATTTCTTATGTCATGTTAGGAAATGTTCTTGTGGAGTGTGCAAGTACATGGAATGAATATTCTCTAGGCCTCTTGGCTACAGACACCTACTCCAGACTTGCGTGCCATTGCAAGGAAATGGGCCGCCGCAGCCTGTCCAACGCTGTCATCGTAACGAGAACTGAAGCCCCATGGAGATATTCTGGGACATGTTAACATCTCTTGTTCTGTGCTCCTTTTCTACATTAATGGGCCTGGCTCTGCTGTAGCTCCCTTTCAGCTGGAGCATGCTGCAGGAGCTGCAGCCTCTCATCCCTGTCTCCTGCCACGTGGCCTTAAATATTGACGAACAAGAGGATACACAGGTTTTGCTCTGACTGAAAAAAGACTGTGGCTGCAGCCTCTTTAGACCTTGCCTGTCCAGATCCCAACCCACACAGGTGTTTGAGACAGAAAGACACCAGGCCCAGCAGACCCCAGATGTCTGCTGAGGATATTTATGGCTCATTTTAGTGGAATATCAAGAAGGGCTGAAAAGCAACACATTCCTACAGAAGGTGTCTCCACTTAACACCGTTAGTATTTCAAGCAGGTAATACCTTTGCAGGAGACCTTAGTACCGCTTGCCTTCCCCTCCCTCTCCCACCTCCTTCTCTCATTTTGTGGAGGGGGTTGGCCAGCAAAGTGAGAGCACTGCTGTGCATCTTTCGTACCAGCCAGGACAGGGCTGCTGGTGACCATTCAGCATCCACTTTTCTAGGTGCTGCGGTGTGAATAATTAGCCATTCAGATCTTTACACGGTTACAGTTGTGGTAATTTACACGGTGACCAGTGAAATAATTGATGCAATTACACAGCAACAGCAAAATAATTATGCTAACGGTAACTCCACTGGAACCAGTGGTAATCACACAGCAGCTCATGTTAATGCTCTTGTGTTATCTACATGTCCCTAAAGTTAATCCAAAACATCTCAATACAACTAGTGGAAAATGTGCACATCATTGCTCTTTGGAGAGATCCATAAACACCCAGACTTGTCAGCAGTATCTTGTAGAAAGTGCCCTTTTATTCAGACTCCTGGCAAGCTGACAGGTGCTCTTCTGAGGCAAAGAAAGATGATGCTCTTCCATCTTCAGAAAATGCTTTGAAAACTCATACGAGGCATAAAGCACTAGTCTGAAGAGGAGGAAAACACTACTGAGAAAATGTTGGAAGGTCCAACTTCAAAGCCCTTGCGTGGCTATTCTAGAGGCAAGTGCTCGGCACAGCACCTGCCTCCGAGGGCTGGAGGGACAAGAAAGCACCTCTATCCAATTGACTTCATCTAGAACTTTGGCCTGAGCTGACACCCCAGCCATACAGTGACAAAGTACTGTGCTGGGAGGAGAAAAAATGCTCATCTGCAAGCACACCGGAGTGGAACACCCCCAGCATCAGCCAGCCTGGTGCAGCCCGCCAGCCACATATCTGAGCACCTGGGTGAGCCCAGGGTAAACCTGTTTTGTTTTTAGGTTTTAGTTCCATTTTTTCAGGAGACCATACCAAGCAACCGTAAGAAGGCACTGACATTTATACTGGAGGCATGGCGCTGACGGCTGATGCCCAGTGTTCTGGCATGGCTGGGCCCTGGGGCAGATGCATTGGAAGGGACTGGAGAGGGCACTGGAGTCACCCGTGGAGAAACAGTCACCCGTGGGGAAACTTACTGTAGACAGAGCTGAATTTCCATATCTACTGATTTCTTTGAGCTGGACTGTGAAAAGTTAATTTCAAGCTCTAATAAATCAACTATAAAGAAGGCTTTTGGCTATCTTAGTAAGGCTCAGTATTTCACACTGGTTAATATAATGTATAATTAAAGCACTGCCTAAGAGTGCCAGCTCTGGTTACGATGCCAAACATTAGTGAAAAGCCTGATTTTCACATCGGCGTGACTTTCAAAATGAAGCAAGCTGAAATCTGCTATGGCTTTGATCAAAGGTAGAATTGTCTTTGCAAACTTCAGTGAATTCCAATTTCTGTTTGCCTATAGATTGAAAAGAGTTAACATGTTACCTATAGCAAACTTTCCCACTGGAAAGATGACATTTCAAATGAGCACTTGATATTACAGTCCTCCCCTGAGGATGCATGGCACCGATTCATTTGCAAATAATTGGGTTTGGCTCAATACACAAGTTGCATTTGAAAGCAAAGTACAATACTCATGCCCTGGATATACTCATGGGTTGCTCAGCTCACCCTTCAGTCCGGAAACCACTGCTCAGCTAAACGTAGTGCGAAGCTAGATCACAACGTAAGGATTCAAAAATTGCCCAGCCTTTTAGATGAAATCAGAAAGAATCCGAGGGTGCTTTTATTAGCTCCAAGTCATAAGTCAAAGTGTATATTTTGCCCTTGAACTCCCCACAACCACCACAAGCAAAAAGAAAGTCCAGGCAACCAGAAAACCTTCAGGTCAAGGGTCAAAGCCCGTCGGAAAACTATCAGCATGTGCAAGGATAGGAATTCACTTTGCTGCCTTCTTGTCCCGTCAGACAGTAGGTTCTTGTATGTATTTTACAGTTATGAACACCTGGCTGGCTGAGTACTGGAGGCTGGTAAAGGAATTAGATAATCTACTTGTTGAGCTCAGGAAACAGTAACTTCTCTATTTGCTTTATTTGTTCCCTTTTGTTTCCTGCCATAACTCCCACTATTAAGAACACACCACAACATGGTAGAAAAGACAGCCAAAAACCAGCCCCGCTCTCATCAAACAGTGCAAACCATTGCAAAATTCAGACAATAACAGGTGTCCCATATTGTAACAGTTTGAGCTATGTTGCTTATGTTCACCATGTGTGTGGTATTTTTCTGTTTACCTTTTGTTTATTAAACTTAAATCCTTGATCATTGCTGTACGTCCCTGGAACGTGCCCCATATGTGTTGCTGTCTACATAAAGCTGCTGGAGTAAACTTTCTTTCTGAAAACATGTGTCTTAAGTGCTGGATCTTGTAGCACCAGAGCCAGCTTGCCTAAGCTGTGCATAGAAAAAGAAAACCACCAGGAGAAAGCCCTTGACATGCTCATCCCTGAAAGACATGAAGCCAGTTAGCTTACTCTAATCTACTATTCTAATTAGTCTGGAACACCATGAAAACCCTGAATGAAAGTTCACATCAACAAAAATTTACCCCAACTGATAACCTGGAAAATCGTTGTTTTTAAATGCTGCATTTTGCTCTTAGCTATGAATTTAATAAAGCACAAGACAAAAAACAACAGTAGCTGGTAGTGCAAGGACCTACGCTGCGGCCTGAACACGGTCCTTTTGTTGGAGACTGTTACATGCACCCTTAGCAATGATACTGGAAACCATCAAACTGGGAAGATTTTGTCTTTTCCCATTTTTAAGTCTACAACCTTTTTATTTACAGCAAGAATTAAAGCTGTGTATATAATTACAGTAGACAAGAGAAACAGCATTGATTTCCAGGATATATGTGCATGCATTTGCTTAAAGAAGGATAATATTTCATGTGAAATCCAGGATTAAAAAGATGATACTGATTTTAAAAAGATCATACTGCATGAAATGTTTTCTCTCCAATTCCTGTAGCTTAAATAATTCCAATGAAGGAAGTTAAATCTTCACATTCTAGTTGATGAGGCACAAATTTATTTCTTACAAAGTACTTATTTCTAACAGATTTGATGGTAACATTTTTCTTTGTGTCGAGCTTTGATTTTTTAAAAACTTGAAAATATATGTTATGGAAGAAATAGAAGTTGGTGGAGATTAACGGAGATTTTAGGGAGTACAAAACTGTTTGCAATTCCTTAGGTTTTCATTAAGCGTGGTTTCCTTTCTCATTAAATGAAATCCTTCTTTGCTTATATTGGAAAAACTTTCCCTGAGAGGACAATATAGCGAGGATTTCTGAGAGGGGATTTCTGCAGTGACACTCCATTAGTGTCTGCTGCAGCCATTTTAATTGCAGACAGGAAAGAGATGGCCTTCTGAGGGATGCTGAGCCGTCGTCTTCATTTTAATACAGTAGTTGTAGAACTGAACATTTTTCAGGATTTTGACAAAACGGAGCTTGCCTCGAGCATCTCTCTGGATGTGAGCTCACAGTTTGCTGAAATACCTGTGATGCTACAGCTGTTCTGAGTTCACCTGGAAAAGGAGCAGTAAATACGCAGGATATATACCTGCACACCTGTCAATAACTGGCTGTTTCTACCATCCTCCAGAAGGCAGCAGCAGTATTTAAAAATTGTAGTTCATTAATAAAATAATTTAAAAGAATTAGAAATCAAAAGCCTGAAGACTTAAGCCTTCGTCTGAACCACCCACCAGTGCGGAACCTCCTGTGCTTTGATTAACCAGGTGTTATGATTCACCGGCTCCTTTTGTTCCCTCTCATAACCTGCAGAATGAGGGAGTTTGCCGTGTCTGCATGGCTAATGGGTTGCCCTCACCGTCTCTCTCTACAACGACAAGTAGGAAGATCGTCACAGCAGTAACATGGGCTCCAGCCACATTTTGGTTGCTTTCACTGCTGGATCGAGCTCTGCAGCTCCTGTGGCTGCCGCTTTAGCAGGAGGCCTCCAGTAGCCTGGATTGGCCATCGCTGCTTGCCAAGAAGGCGGCAGTCTCTGAAGAGGAATACACCACCAGGAGGGTTAACTGAACTGTCTTTTTCACCTTCCTGAGAAATTTCTTTATTGGAGAATAAGATTTCATTTATCTTTATTCTTTATTCTATTTTTAGCTGATGGAGCCAGGTGAGGCTGAATGATAAGAGATCAGACACCGTAGCTAGTGATTATCCAGAACAGTGATTTATGTACACAGTCATGCTTCCAGACTTTCCATCTCTTCCTTATGTCATGGAATGAGGGAAGAACCCTACCTACATGGCCAGCAGAGGTCTGGCAAAGGACATTTGGAATTACCACCACCTGGGGGCTGAACCTCTTCCATCGTCGGGACTGTTAGCTTTCACCAACTGCTTGACTGCGCCAGTCGTAGGATAAGGGAGGGCCAGAGCAAGGCTTCTTCCTCTGCTTCTCTCTCCCTTAGTCATAATGACTTAACTGTTCTCTCTGGGATACCCCTGCTCTTTAAGAATTTAGACAGCAGAACGGGAAGTGATACCAGTACATCGGTAGCTTTGAACTGTTCCCTAACTTTCTGCAGATGTAATGGTTTTGCTCAAAGAAAAGAGATGTCCATTCACTTTCTTCAAATCATCACACTTCTTCAGCTTGTAGGCTTCCAGAGTTCAGAACAGAGGAAAAACTGCCTTCAGAAACAGCTTCCTTTAGGGCCAAAAAGACCACAGAAGACAATTTGCATGCCATGCACACGTAAAGCCTATCAAAAGCAGAACTGAATTAAGACATACTCTTATTTTCTAAGTTGCTTTGATAAATGCTATAAAAGTGAATGCATCCAACCATCTGTTAGCTAAAGACAATTATCGTATTTTAGATGCCTGCTCATGTCCTTTCTCCTTCAGCACTAGATGCTGGATGGAGCCAAGGAAGTCAGACTAGCAGCTAGACAGGCATTGAGAGTTAACTCAGCTAAGAATGTAACTAAAATCTGTTTAAACTCTATTTTAACTCAAACCAGAAATCTGAGGGACTTATTTATACTCCAACATCTGTAGCCCAAGTCAAATTGGCAGTGGTATGTTTATCTGGTCTCAGAAGACAAAGTCCTAAATCACAAAGGCAATTGCTCTTTACAATTAATCGGTTGGGTGTTCGCAATCAATACAGCATGGTACAGAAACCAAACACACGCAGACTTGTCCAGAGGCAGACTGCACCAGAGTGAGTATCGGGAATTAACGAACATGCGGAGCAGACTTTAAATGAACTGCTTTCTCTTCTCTGACAAGCTCTTCACGCATGTCCAGAAAGAAAAAGATTTCAGAAGACTTAAGGGGTTAAGAGGATATGATGGAAAATAAAGATGTTCATATTGGAATGCACAGAACTTAATACATTTTTTTTTTTTTTTAGTGGGCTGAAGACTGCAAGCCCAAAGCAGACACTGAATTGATTTACATTTTATTAGATTCTGGTTTCCTGCATTTAAAAAGAAGAGATGTTTGGATTCAATTATTTCTTTAAAGTATGCACACACCCACTCAATAGATTCCACATTTGCATTCACAGAAAGAGAATTACTTATCTGCTTTTATAAAAAAATACTGCTTAAAATGGATAAGCAATAGAAAAATGAGCAGAAAAAGCATGGATGTTGACATTCAAAAATGGATCAGGAGCACTCCTGCATGCCCAGCCCATGCCGTGGAGGTTTCTGCAGTTACACTTTGGGGAGCCCCTCTCTGAGCTACCCATCAGTAAGGGAAGGGGACTGTCAGCTGCTCTGCCATCGCTGCTCTCCTGGGCCACCAAACGTAGACGTGGAAACCCGGCAAGACCAGGGTCATGCTGTTCCCTCACAACTGTGTTTGCAGTGAGCCACCACGAGGTAAAAAAATCTTGCCAACTAGGTTTCAGGGCCCATAATTTGACCTCTCAGTGGAAACATACAGTGAGCTTTCCATTCTTTAAAACATTTATTCAGAGATCTCAACCTTTTTTTTTTTTTTTTTGTTTTTTTAATTCATGGAAAGCCATGGGTTACATTTAAGCCTAGATAGTTTGAAACCATGAAAATCCACTTTTCTATAGAGATTTTTTCTTGCTTTCTCACCTTCAGAAGAGGAGATTCTGGGCAAGTCAGCATGATCAAGTGTTTTCTTTGATGCAAGAGGGAATTTGTACACCTTTTTATTGATGAAAACCGCAAATCCTCTTAATTAGGCTGTATAACTGCAGTAGGTTGATTATGGGTGCTTTATGTCCGCTTGGACTACTTTGTTATAACGCGACTAAACCAGAGTAGGGACACCAGCTTCTGACCAATATGCATTATTTCTATAATAAGCATTTATGATGCTTATTTAAGTGGAATAAGAAATATTCATGCATGTACGCACACAGTAGCTTGTAAGACTTCATCCATGATGAAATGCTGCTCTCAAAAGGGCTGCAGCACAAGATGCCTGTTTATTTAAGTATTGGAAATGGATAAGCTTGAAATAGAATAGAATAAAAAGTAAGGGGGGGGGGCGGGGGTCAATAGCCAAGCTACCCAGTAGGAATGTTAAAGCGGAATTTAATATATCTGCTGAATTAGTCGTTCCTCCAAACTGTGTGAAATCCAATTAGCCCCTGGAAGAAAGGTTAGTTTGTTATCCCCATTCCCTATACATATGGAGGGGACTGTGAAACAGATATTCAGGCTGTTGAATCTTTTTACCTAGAAGAAAGGCTTGTTCTTGCATTCATGAAGGCATTAGGCTGAGGGTAAATGTGCTGTGCAGTTCAGGGGCATAAGCAGCACAGTCAGCAACACCAACATATAAAAGATTACCTTTTCTCCAGTCAGAAATCCACAAAACCAGAAATTCTAGGTTTCTAGAATTCTAGACCGACTAAGACTACAAAAGGAAAGATTTCCAGCACTACTTGCCCCAAAACAAGTAGCACTTAAGAATCCAGAGAACTGTCAAACTGTTCTTCCTAACAGTCCTCCCTCATCACTTTTGAGGGGAAACAGTAGTTCTGGACTACAAAAGAGCATCAGAGACTTTGGAAGGAGCATGACTATATGGCCAAGGTCAAGCAACACTATTTGAACTGGGAGTCTTGGAAGTAGGGGCACAGGGAGCCTATCAACTGACTCAAGGTCAGGCTGAAGCACCAATGGGCTGGAATTTCCAGTTAATGGGATTTTCAGCAGCAAGCTCCTAAAACCTATAGCTGTTGCTGATCCTATTGTGCATATCTTCATGAAAAAGAAAGGTTCTTGTTCAGCTTTGTGCAAGTTTTTCTCTACCTGCAACAATGGTACAGACAGTGACGGAGAGGCTGGGTAAATACACACACACACACACCCCCCTGGTTAAAACACAAATAAACAGAACACCCCATACCAGGACTGAACGATTCGGTGCATCCCTGAAAGCAACCTCCTCCGCCTTCAGGGAGCGCAGAAAGAATTAGCTGACCATTAGCTGACCAACAGGCCCAGAAGGGTGCAAAGCTACACCAAGCATTTACAGCTTGTAAGTCAGCTCTGATGGGCTGGAGGAGACCAGCGGCCATACCCTGACTTTGGCTCACAGCTGGTCCTGCTTCCCCCGAGGAGCCCTTATCTCTGTACCCCACACCACAGCACCCGCCTGGTGCATGAGAAGGTCAGAACCCGCATCCCCACAGCCCCTCTCTGCCTGCTGACTTTTGGTTGGGGAAGATGGTGGGGAAGGGAGGAAGTAAAACTGTAGCTGTGAGAACTGCGCCCATCCCCGCAGGCAGTGTGTGCTGTCTGCTTCAAGACTAAGACAACACCTCTGCTCTGCTTGCCCACTAGAAGGGTGTCCCGGGAGAGTCTGTCCCTCCTCAGTGTCTTGGAAGTGTTGCTGGCTCCTGCTCCTTCTCTCTTATCAGTCAGTATTATGTAAAAATGCTTCCTCCAGTTAATTATTCCATGGTCAAATGCACCAAGAACTTAATTCTCAGCCCAAACGTTTCAAAGGACACAGGCCAGCTACCAAAGAGAGATCCCATTGTACTGGGTGCAGTTACGGACTTCAGCCCAGCACCGCAGCGGCCAGAGATCAACCCTCACTGGGGGACAAAGCTGATTTATCCATGCCTTTCCATTTTCCAGGGGTACATCCACTGTCTTGCCCCCCACCCACTCAGCCCAGCACGTAGCCACGGAAGCAGAGGGCAGCGTGCCTGCACAGTGCTCTTGGGCAGAATAAAGTTCCAGCAAAACGAAGAGGCTTACGCAGTTGTACGGAATAGCAGGATTTGTTCCTACAGACTCTTTGTGATGTGGTATAAAGAGACATAAGAGAGGAAATTCTGTCTTTGATAATCACCCAGAGTGACAAAGGAAATGATATTAAATATGAACAGATCTGGTTTCCATGTAACAAGTGGATGTGTTTTACTCACTGAGGCAGCCTCTCTAAGAAATGCAGTTACTCGACATGGTCGTGAGCCCTGCTGACATCAGTAACGTCCTTCCAAAAGAAGTGCTGGGGAAAAATCGGTGTCAGACTTGCCATTATTCGTAGCGCATCAGGAGAGCTTGAGGACACTTCAGTTTAAGTCGGGTGTCACCACGGACTTTGAAGGCAGCCCGTTTCGAGCCGGCCGTGTCTCCCCCAGCGCTAACTAACACGCTTCACTACGGATAACCCTGTCTTCCTTGGTGTTTGCTGTAGACAGCATATGTTAATTGGGATTACGGCAATGTATTATCACAATTTTTCCTGGGGAAGATGCACTCTAACTCAGCTGTAATTAAAAACCTTTTCTGACCAGACAAGACTATTCTGTCAGTTCAGCTTATGCACATACTTGTGTCTCAGCCTGCACTGGTTTTATTCAGGGCCTATGTCTCCAGCCAGCCAGACTTTCAAACAGTTACGCTATTTTTATCATAGCGAAAGATACTTCTATTAATTAGATGTGTCACCGAGCTCATATTTTGTACAGGTCTCCCTCTGCTTTGTTCAACATCTGCAAAATCCAACCCACTTTCTCATCAAAGGAGATGTCAAAAAGCTAACATTTTTACTTCATACTATCAACTCGAACGGAAAAAAGACACGCGTATGAAGTATTCGGCCTTCAGTCACCCTTCCCAATACTCATCTCCAACCCCAACGATGAACAAACCATCCTGTCCTCCACCACAGTAACTTCATCCGCAGCCTGTGGATCCAAGGCCGCCTGGTTCCTGAGGACGACCAGAAGACACAGCCAGCTCTGCATCTAATTAACGCTGGCTTTGCATTTCACCCCACTCAGAGCATCAAAGCTGTTGCTCAATTGCTAAAATATCCTGTAAAGGCTCCTAAAGGCATTTTGACTAGTTAAATTTCAATGTTTGCAAGGATCTTTATTACACTGTTAATTCTGGAGATTAATGGGAATTAAAAATGGTGTCCTTTAAAAATTAAATTGTAACAGATGCTACATTAAATCTAAAGGAACGTAACAATTGCCATCAAGCTGTTCTTTCGGGGAGTTAAAAATTCTTCCTTAATTGTAATTCTGAACACGTTCTTTGTGCTTTGGGAGATCTACTGAATTTACAGCAAATGCATATGCCCTCCCTATCGGAACAATTTTGTTTTCACCCTAATTTCTGTTAATCTTTGAATAAAGCTATTAGTTTTTTTCTAATTAACAAGTCTTTTCAATTCAACTGACAGCTAACAGAGTAATGGAAAATTCAGCATTATGTCCTGAGCTAAACCACATTAGGGTAGACATGAACAATGTTAAGCAGGCTGTGAGATAAAAATACTTCACACAGAACATGCAGCGAGGCTGCTGAAATGAATGTCCCAAAGCCTCTCACATGAAAATGCCTTTTTTTTTTCTGCCTTTTTGTTTTGGTTTGGTTTTGTTTGAAATATATCCCATCCCTTCCATGCCTACAGGACCAATGACAAGTTCTAGCTCAGTAAGCAGTAATGTTAATGGAATAATTGATGCAGGAATACTGAAATAGATGATGTCTAAAATGGCAGGCTGCATAATTGTCTGGAGTGAGTTCAAGCATTTCTTCAGTGAAAAATAGTCCTGTTTTAGAATCCTGTCACGTCTCCTTGCTGCTGTGCGGCAAGCAAATTTCATTTGGAGATGATCCCAAGATGCTAGGGAGTTTCCGAAAGGCAGAAGGTTAAAGCCTTCTTGCCCCAACTAAATAGCACCTGGGAGAGGTATTAAAGGGTCCACACTAATTTTGGGAGTACCATTCAAATTACATCATTATAATAAATGTATAGCACATCACGGTGAATCTTTGCCATTGAGCAGTGGCAGAAGAGTACCTGATTAAAAAAAAAAAATATATATCCTCTTTAATATTTAACCTTTCTTTTTGAAATATGAAATACTATGTGATGGAAGAAGGGGGAACAGAAAAAAGAGTTTTAAAAATTATGATGCAATTAATTTCTGCTTCTGTGAAACATGCAAAAACCATTACATTTGGATGGCATTTCTCATAAAATGGGTTGTAGACTGCTGAAGCAATTAGAAACTAATTGCTATGAGATTCCCCCGAGGGATATGTGATAAGAGAAATAGAAGACAGAGACTTACAAGCAGAACTGTATCTGTTTCTTTCCCAGTCTCTAAGAAATAGGAAATTCCACTTCTACATGTGCAGAGGTATGAGCTCACCGATCAGCCAGCTGCAGATGGTTGTACACATTTACGTTCCCTCTGTGCGCTGTCTCCGGGATAACCGGGCACCGCTTTTCTTATTTGAACCGCAGAACAAACGCATCTGGATTTTTTCCTGCTTTCTCCGGTGCTGCATGAAGTCATCAGCCCTTCACCTGACCTTCGCTCCCCATCTCTTCCCCAGCCCTCACCCCTCGCTGACTGTCATTTCCATGAGAAATGGATCCTTCCTGCTGGAGTGAAGAACACGCGCCTGGCACCTGCCCACGCAGGGCTTCTCCCTGCCTCACCGGCGCCAACAGCAACCGGACTCGGCTGATCCTTCGCTCTGGTGCGCGACAACGATGAGCACAGACGGCACCTTGCCGTCATCTTCACCCTTCCAGGGGTAGGTAGCGTA
>JMFS01041896.1:0-12680 GCA_000699545.1 Podiceps cristatus | reverse complement strand
ATGTTTCTTCTCTACATACAGCCTACTGTTCTCTATTAGGGGAGCAAGGGAAGAGAATCACTGCTTATGGTGCTTTGTGATGTCAGTACCCTAACACTGTTATGTCAGTGAAAGGGATGTGGTTTAGTAGTGGTTCGGCACCGTTGGACTTGATGATCTTAGAATCCCTTGGTTGGAAAGGACTTTTATGGAAGTGAAGCTGGATAAGCAGAGACTTAATCCCTTTTTGTCTTTGAAGTAAATGTGTGGTGAGACTCGTTTGGAATACGCGTGACCTAGAGAAACGAACTTTTCATTACCAGTACTCTTCTTCCTTCACGAAGTGCTTCAGTGTTGTTACAGAATTATTAAAATATGAAGGTTACGCATGTGATTCTGCAATAAAATCAGCTACCTAATTGATGCGTGTGCTGTACAAGGTTGTAAAGGGGAGAACGATCTTGACAGTGCTGGAGTTCAGTTTCTGTCTCTGCCACTTACTGGCTGTGGGACATTTGCCTTTGCTTAATTTCTACAGTACTGTTTTTCCTTTCTGTGGAGCAGGTATCATTTAGTTTGCTCTTTCATCTTATTGGAGTTCCTGAGGAAAAAATATAGTTGGAGTCTAAAATGCTCTAATAGCATATGTAGCCCCTCTAGCTACATAAATGCAAAATGTTAGATTTTTATCTGTATGGGGCCAAAAAATAAATATGTTTTAAATAAAATAAATATATATGTTTTTCCACAAATGGTTACGGTCTTCCTTGTCTGTCTTTTCTTTGAAATTAGATGGCTGTAATATTCTCTGCATTTACATTTTGACCAAGACAGGTTTTAATGTATCTTTTATACTTTTTATTTGTTACAGAAGTAACTGCAGTGGAGAGCTTCTCTGAATTAATTTAATGGCAGAATTAGCAGGCCAGCTGTAATCCTATTGAAGTACCTTAAAAGCTGCACTTTTTTGAGGTAGCTTTATTAGAAAAGTAAGAGGTTTGAAACAAATTCAGAACAGAGTGTGAGATGCTTAATTTTTTTGGAACTGCTATGCCAGTATCTTAAAAATAAAAAGTACAGTTTAATTAAGCAGAAGACTAGAGAGATAAGCCTAGTAATATTACAGTATAAAGTATTGTAGGAATGCTGATATTTAGGGAGCCCAGTTCTGCTCTTAAATGCTAAGTATGAAACACTAATTAAAGAAAATTGAATCATCATTGTGTTTGTGTATCTGAAAGCCAAATGGATCCCTCACATAGTCGGCATTTCAGAGTATATTCCAGGAAACTTCAGAAAAAATGAATGCTCTTTTCAGTGGATGATTTTTTTTTTTCCCTTTAGTTTTTAGGGCACTTTATTTTCAGACTTGGATTGTTTATATAGCAATTTAATATATTGAGTATTTCTGCCTCAGGCTGCAAGGTTGTGGTATGGCAGCTGATCTATTTCTCTTTCAGATAAAGTATTTAATCCATAAAATTTTCCTTTCTCTAGGGGATGTCAGTAGCCTTAAACATTACTCTTGGGCTTTCAAACTTGTATAGACTATTAAATGAACAGTTGTATATTTTTTTTATCAAAATATTTATTTACTTTTTCTTGAGCTCTCAAGAGCTGCACTATGCTTATCTTCCACGATTCCTTTCTTTCTGCAGATTCAACCTGATGTTAGGTACCTATCTCCTTTTTCTACATCTACTGATTAGGAAGCCTTTCTCTCATGAGACTGGAGAGTTGTCCCACCATCAGTTTGTAGCAAGTCTCCTGTCATCACAGGATGTCTCCTCTAGTGCAGCCATGCCACACAATGAAGCACAATTTATTTGGAAGAAGCTCTGTTTAACTTCAACTAAAATGTGCTATTGAAGAAGGTAGATATCAAGAGGAACAGCAATGGCAGGGATTCTTGACAAGCAAAGATGATGGCTGAATGGTCTATAAATGGGATTATACGATGTGTTCTGAGATATGGGAGGGTTTAAGCTGATCTCTCTGATGTCCTGTCCAATACTTAATTCAGGTGCCTGATAGCTTGAACTTCAAGCTGATAGAATTCATGCATTTAGAAGGGGAAAAAATTAAACTTAGTCATTTTCAGCTGAGGTTCTTACAGGAATAAGCAGGGAAAAATTATCCATATTTTCTATGTAAAGGCAATAGATCTGTTGTAACTGTGTTGGTGTCAAGGCTGATTTTAATTATAGAGAACTGAGTTTTCACTTAAGAGGTGTGGAGTTTTATTTTTAGCTTGGAAGTGCTGCAGTGGGGCAGGCAAAACTTGATGAAAATATGTGTTTCTCAAAAAAAATGTTGACAGTGAGGATGAGGATTATATAACTGAAAATTTAATTTTTAAAATTACGTTTGAGATTTAAATTGTTTTCTTTTGTTATGATTTGTGTATTTTCATTTGCCTATATTTCCAACTGCTTACAGTTTTTACTCTGAATTGCATTGTGTGTTTGCACTCAGTTTTGTAGATAGAATTATTTTTCAAAATTTTTTGGTTTGCTAGTGTCAGCTGTTTGGGAAAAAAAAAAAGGATTATCAGAAAAGCTTTGGAAAAATTCACAAGTTTTTTTGCAGGCAGTAAGTTTACAGGCTGTGATAGAGGTCTAAAAGGTATTAAGAGATGTAAAGCATAGTTTTGTCTGACAGGTATCTTCGCAGCTTGGTTTGGCCTGTTTGTATCACAAAAAGTTGCAGTCTTTAGTACTGATTTTTTGGGATTACTGTTATATATAGGTTACCTTTTTGAGAGTCATGACAGCATTAAATCTGTGCTGGGTCTGGCTGGGACAGAGTTAACTTTCTTCATAGCAGCCCATATGGCGCTGTGCGTTGCATTTCTCTCGAAGCCAGTGTTGATAACGCAGCAGTGTTTGGGCTTTTGCTGAGCAGCACTTGCAGGCTCTCAAAGCCTTCTCTTCTCTTCTCTGCCCCCACAGAGGCCGGTAGGCTGGGGGTGGGCAAGGGGTTGGGAGGGGACACAGCCAGGAGAGCTGACCCCAGCTGACCAAGGGGATATCCCGTACCCTATGATGGTGTGCTCAGCCATAAAAGCTCAGGGAAAAGAGGAAGAAGAGGAGGCATTTCAGGGTTTTGGTGTTTGTTTTCCCAAGCAGCCATTAACATGTGCTGGGGCTCTGCTTGCCCAGAAGGTGGCTAGACATCTGCCTGCTGATGGGAAGCAGTGAATTTTGCTTTTCTTGCATACGTAACTTTTCCATATTAAACGGTCATTATCTCACTCTGAGTATTCTTCCCTTCCTTCTGTTTTCTCCCCATCCCACAGAAGAGAGGAGTGAGCAAGCAGCAGAGTGGGTGTTTGGCAGCTGGCCAGGGTCAACCCCTTGCAAAACGGTAGAGGTGAAAGAAGTTGCTTTCCTTTGTTGACTTAAAGGAGGTAGTCTTTCATAGGCCTTGAGGATGAGGAAGTCGACAGGATGCTGCCTCTCTTTTATTTATTAATAATGTTGGGAAACAAAACTGTAGGTACTGACAGGAGTTGAATTTGGAAGGAAAATAACTGTTTTGTGCTTTACAATCTTTTCCTCAGTATTAGGCTGCAGTTATGTCCCAACCCTAAGTTACATCTGCCAAGCCTCTAAAATAGGGGCAGAAGTTACGTGGATGGGCAATTCCAGGTTCCTTTCCTGAGTCTTCAACTTTTTTTGCTTCTAGTATGTTTTCAATATGTACTTCAGTGTAAACTGAGTTCCCCTTCAGCATATTAACCATTGTCAGCACCAGCTGTAGCTGTGGCCATGGAATTGTACTTGCATATGCTGACCCTCGGGCAGGCAGCTACTCCCACAGTAGTGCCATGGCAAATCCTTGCACCTTTTCCCTGGCTGTTCTGTTGTTTCAGTGGGAATCCTTTCTGAAATAAGATTACACATAGATAAACAACCAAAGGTTCAGGGAATACCAAACTCCTATTTATAAGTAATTCATTAAAATACTAATTATTAACGACAACCCAATTTTCCAACAGTTACATCAGTGGAGTAGGTAGGTAAAGTTTAAAAGGTTTTAACCTTAGAAACGCTATAGCTCAACAGATGTGATGCTGCTTCATGCTATGTATTGCTGTAATTAAGAAGCATTCAGAGTTGTTTTTCAGTGATTTCAGACATGTCCTTGCAAGTCAAATTTTAGTCAAGATCGTAACCTGTACTCCACTAGTACAATTAAGGTAATTGACAAAGGCAAAACTAGTTTGCAAAGTTAATTAGATTTTTCCATCTTCTCACTTTCAATTAAGCTTGTTGGTCTGATGCATTTCTTCCTGTTTAATTGCCATTATTTTTATATAGTGTATAGTTTGTAGTGTAGTAGACTGTCAGATAGTGGTTATTGAAATAATCATGGGGCTGAACTATTTTTGTAAGTTTTGATTGTCCTCTTCTGTTTGAGCAGCTGAGTCTTGTAGTTAATATTTACTTTGTTTATGTAACAGTTTTGATTTGCACTTTAAAGTGCATTAGATTTTTTGTTGTGGTGTTTTTTTTCTGCAAAACAAACCCTACTGTATTGCAGAAACAGACATAGCACATTAAAACAACTGTAATTATAGCAGATGAAATCTGCTACAAATCCTTTAAACTGTTCATGGATTAGGGCAGAAATTATAGCGATGCTGAATGTTAAACCTGACACTGTCAGAAAAATATTTATGGCTTTGGTAATACAGCAGTAATAAAAGTTGGATTGCTGCCCTGAGGATCGTGCACATGCAGTTCTGTCAAACACTGTTCATGGGCATCTATGTTATGGCTTGAGCTAACTAATTTGCCCCTTTCAAAATAAGTATTGGTTTGCAATGTTGTTGATAAATTTTATTCTTTTGATTGTCAGCTACGTGAAAAGAGGACAAATATAGCTAAAGTAAGATCAGATGCAAGATCACAGCTGGTGTTTATAATGTATTTCTAAATACATAGTTTTATAACCAAAATGCTTGTTCAACATTTGGATACAAGCATCTGTCCAGTCCTTGCAATTGTAAAATGCAAAAATCACTTAGTTCAATTAAGTATCTTGCAGCATGACAAGTAAAAATTTGATTCTCTTGAATAAGACAATATTTGTACATTTTGAGGAAAATCCATGATTTACCAAGTCTGAGGACTGAAACAGCAACTCATATGGCTTTATTCTCCATTATGCTCACACCTCCTACATCTTACACTTCATGAGCCTGGATTTAGCTTCCCTACGTGATTGTGCTCCTTTCATTTGCTCCACCTTCCCTCTGTGCTATGACGTTTACCTTAATGTACATGTCTTTAACAGAGAGTTTCATTAAGAAGTAATGCTGCGGCCATGGTTGTCCTGGCTGTACCACTGGACAAGTGAACTTGGCTAGTAGGCTATTGCTGCAAAATGTAGTCCTATCATATCTTCTTTATTTCACAAGTGACTGTCTATTGTGGTCCTTGTCATCCCACAGGACATGAGGTGGCTCTGTCCTGATAGTCTTGAGTTCTCACAAGTGGTGTGAACTGGACCTGGGTGAAGTAACTCCTGCCATATCATTGTATGGCATAAGATCTTAGTGGAAAGCTCAGCTGTATTTCTCCCGGATTATCACCATTTAATGCACCTTGCTGCAAGTTGAGATCCTTTGGAGAGAGTGAATGATTTGGGCATTGTAATGAGAATGCTTTAAGGCATTCACAGAGCAGCTGGGTTGCTGGTAGTTCTCTGACCAAACCATCCTAGCAGTGGAAGTAGCTATACAATACCTTATGTATATTGGCTGAAATACCAGTGTGATGCAAAGATATTCCCAACATTTGAGCAACATGATACAGCGTTAAAGTGCCCCTCTGCCTATGCACAGTGAGGAGTGCTAGCCTGGCACCTGAGCAGTCACGGAGTTCCTGTGCATCTGGACATGGTATCAGCAATGCCTGTGGAGGTCTCAGCATTGGGATGAGACTGGCCCGCTGAAGAACACTTTGACACACTTGAGGAAAGCCTCCCTTCTTCGCAGTTCAAGTTGGACATCTGATGCTGCTGTCAGTGATATGTCTGGTGATGATGGTGGAAGTAAATTGATGACCATGACTGTCTCACAAGGAACGCATAAATTCTACGTGAAGCATCTGGGAAGCACCAGCTAAACTGGAATGAATGAGAATGTTTCTAATCTTTTTACTTGGTCTTTTGTGCATCTGACTTTCTGTTGTTGCACTTGTTAGCACTTCCATTCCAGCTCACTAGAAGTTTACAGGTTGTTATCATGCATGTTGGCCTATGAGTCTGAACATGTGGAGCTTAATAATCTTACGTGTAAAAGTCCCTTGACTTTGAATTAATATGTCCCTTCTGGTCTCTGAATCCTAACAATTTCCAAGTCCAGTCTTACCTAATATAATTTTTTTTAGTACAAATGATGTCTTCAGTTTCTTTCAGACCAACCCTGTACTCCTCTAAGAGGTGATGTAAGAACATGTAAAGGCACAATATTTTGGTCATCATAAGCATTTGCAGTGAAACATACTTCTTTAAAATGTACTTCTTTAAAATGTGTGAGAGTTAGCTAGGCAACTAGATTTGTATTTCAGCTGTTCTTCAGTAAAATCTTGTTTGCTTCTTGACTCAGTAGAGAACAAAAGAGACTGCAGGAGACTGTAGGAGGGCTGATTGTTTTTACATTCATGTTTCCCTAGAAAAGACAGATGAAAACAGAAAGCTTGATATTTCCCCTGCTGATGTATGCAGAGATTTTTCTGAGTGACAGTGTTAAACTTTATGGTGATCTATTAGGCAATTGTCTTGCTTAATGATATGTTTCAAATATATCTTGACACGTCAAAAACATTTAGCTTTCATCTTATATTTATTCAGCTTTCTGTAGGACTAAGATCTTCCCATCATGAGAATGTACTGTTTAAATTAAAAGGACTAAGGGCAGTGGTTTTGGAAAGAAATGTGGAAGTATATAGTCTAGGAGATTTTTGGTTTGGGATTTTTCTTTTGTTTGTTTCTAACAAATATGTTTGGCCTTCCATAGCAGAAGGCCAACAGATCCAGCTGTCACAGTATTTAATATACAAATAGGAGGAGTTTAGGAACCTTTGAAATCTTTGCAAGCCTTCAAACCCCTCTTAGACAGCAAGGGTAGTTCAGAAATGATCTGTGGCATGTAGGATGGGATGCTTTTCTTCAATTGAAGACTTTGTGGAATAAGATCCTAATCTGTTTTATTGTGGGGTACGTGAAGGTAAGAGGGCACGTGTCTCATTGCACTTAGCAAATAAGTGCGTTTTTATGCAAATGTATCAGTTATATCCATTCCAGAAGGCTATCTTTTTTTAAAAGCTGAATTAATCATGTCATAGATGATGTGATACGATCAAATGATATGATCAAATGGCTGGGTTTATGGGGTTTTGGGTTTTGGGGTTTTTTTTGTTTGTGTTTTTTTCTATTTTTTTATTTTTTTATTTTTTACTATTGATTAGATGTTAAGTTGGAACTTTATAAAGATCAACAAATTGAAAGACATTATTTCTAAACTGATACCCATAAATATGGAAATGCAGGGACTTGAAGTTCTAAGTCTGGATGCTCAAACTGTAATGCAGGTAACACACTAGTAAAATAAGGTTTTTCTTTTGAGGGCACAATAAAAAGCACTATTACATTATAGTAAATTAGTGAAGATGTATTTGGGATGCTCTGGATCCTGGAAAAGAGACCACTCAAATTCAAACAGAATATTTTCTTTCTGTTATGGAGTTAGGTATATAAATCCATTTCCCTCTTTTAGAAATGGTTATCAGTGTGTGATCCATTCAGTACTTTTCCTCAGAGTTCACCTGGCAGACACTGCTGCTTTTTTATGAGTAGAGGGAAGGAACACCAACTTCTACACATTCCTCTAGTGGTTTAGTTTATTAGGGAAATGATGCATTTAACACCCCTACAAACAAATCAGTTGTGTCATGGGATATTAACTTTCTCTTGCCTGAATTAATGAAATCTGTTTGAGGATAATTTTTTCCCAACCTCAAGTGCCTTAAATAGAAGGTTATTTTCTGGCAGAAGCAAATGCAGTTCACAGATGCAATAAACTGCAAGGTCTAGTGACTGAACCACAAAATGTTAAAGCTAAAATGATGTTGCATGTTAATTCAGAATTCTCCTCTGTGGAGTAATTCCACGGCAATCAGGCAGCCATGTCAATATTTTGTTTCTCTGTGCAGTAGTTTTAGAAGAACCTGACTTCAAAAGAGAAGGCCTGGGGAGGAGGGGGAAATAAGGCAGAAGGGGATATATCTGTCAATTTTTAGGAAGAAAAAGGCAGATACCCAGAAAGCAAAGCCTAAATTTTGTTTTTCACATTACCATTTATAGCAGTCACTGTCCAGGGAACCTGTGGAGTAGAGAGTTGGCTACTTGCACTTCTCATTGATATTATTTAGTGATATTCTTGCTTGTAGGTCAAGTAAAAGGTCATTCAGCCAAAGCAGAAAAGATAATGCTTGCCAGCCTCAAGCTAGTACTGCCTCTGGAGGTTTATATGTCAGCCACTTGGATTTCATTGCATACCTGTAATAAATACTAGAGCTACCATGTAGTCATTCAGGAATTAATGAAAACCGTGTAAACTCTTCTTAATTGAAACACTCTAGGCATATTATAGATCTGATATATGTAATTGAGAGATATCTGAATTTTGAATTGTATGAGATCTGCACATCTTTGTCTCTTTCTCGAGAGCTAAAAAAAAAGATACTTGTTTAAATATCAGTCTGAAACTTGTTAACCAAATTTCCTTGGAAAATATCCTAATTTCCTAACTGAATATAAAGTATGAGATGTCAGCAAAGCCACATTTTAGATTTGTTTTGTTTTGTTGCTGCCATATTGTAGTCTTAACCCTAGTGGGAAATAGATCAAGCAATCAGCTGCCAGCAGAAATCTCCAAAGGATACCTCATGTTTTTTTTCCTCAGCTGCTGCCAGTGTGGTAGTTCTGACTTTGCCTCTACAGGAAAATGTTCAGAAAGGATGTTGGAAGAAAAGCTGGTGTTTGCAATAACCAATTTGGGTTCTATTCACTGTAAAATCTAGCCTTCATCTTTAGATTTAAAAACTTCTGCTCTAAAAATGTAGAAAATATACCTGCAAAAAGGGTAAGCTTTTCAGCATTTAAGAGAGATTTAAGAGTAGCCTCATCTATTCAAAACATTTGTCAGCACTGTGATTTTTTTAAGCTAATGTTTTCATGAGTTTGTAAATACTTTTCAACAAACCCGGAAATAAAGTCTATGCTAGTGCTGTGATTGTGAGTGAATTCAAACTGATTTTTTTTTTTCTTTAGTAACTTTAAGAACTCTAAGTATTGAGTGAATAGAGAAAAAAAAAAAAAAAAAAACACAACCAAAAAACAGCAAAATAATCAAAATAGAGGAAACTTAGTCTGTTTGTATTCTAACATACCATTGTAAAGTTTAGGGTTTTGTGCTTCCACCACAGAATGCGAACATTAGCATCAGTGTAGAGATTCACCCCCAGTATTTCTGTAATGATATTTGCTGTCCGTGAAAGGTACAGACTTCTATGGGAAACAGGAGAAAGAATTACATCTGTGATGAGAGAGCTGGTTAATGTGATGAAAAGAAGTGTCTTTGCCTCTGTTACTTTTCCAGTGCTCTAAGTCTTTTTAGGGAAGTTCTATTTCTACTTGTTAGTTTTGTGATAAGTATTTTTTTCTTCCTCATTCTGGGTTCAACTCAGGAAAAAAAAATCCATCTTCTCTGCTAATTATTGATATATTAAAAAGAGAAGCAGGAAACAAAATGAAGTATACAATTCTGTGTCATGTGCAGAGATGCCCCCCACCTCTACCCTTCAGCCTTCCAAACATCCACCTCCAGTTTCATTTGTGAGAGAAGGTTTTAAACATCTGCCTCTGCTGTTCTCTTGGTTACATCTAAGTGGGAAATGATCCAATATGTCATCGCCTCTATTGAAAAATCTTTGAGCCTGCCATTTCAGATACACAGAACTTTGAGAATCAATTTGATTATTGTCCCTGTTAATAAATAATGCCATTTAAGTATAGATGAACAATATATGTGTTATAAACTTCTTTCTCGCTGTACCATCTTAGATTACACTCGTTACAGTAAAAATAAGATATATTTATGGTTCAGTAAAGTGGATATAGATTCTACAGAAGATGGACTTCCCTCAGTTTTTCAAGTACTTGTATTCATTTCTGTTTTCTCTTATTCTTTTAATAGAAATGCTTATTTTTCTGTAGTTTAAGTGTTAGTTCAATCATAGTCTTGCTATCATGCTCATTAAATAATGTTTATTTTGCATTGTTGTTCATCATGGCTCTTATCACCATTAATACCAAGAGCATAGTATTTTGACCTCTTATTAGTATCCTTACCATATTAAATAAAAAAAACTTTCTTCAATAATTGATAAGATAAAGAAATTTAATGTTCTGCAACTATATCATTTTTCCTCATTTGGCTCCTTTATAAAGATGCTGTGCAGCCATCTTCCTAAGCAGAGAGCACATTCCTTGCCTAAGGCCAAAACAATTATCTGCCATCATAAAGAAGTTAAACCAGTGTGGATGAGGAATAGAAGAGGCTTGAAGTGCTAGTTATAAATTCTAGCGGCAAATCCGTGGAAAAAATGAAAAGAATCAGTAAGGGTACCTTTTGAAAGCAAAGCCATGTCCTATTTGGTATAGAAAACACTGGGCTGCAGAGTTAGGACAAGCTGAAAGGGTAAGCGTGCTGCAAGGTCTTTGCATGTTTGCTGTTGTAAATGACTGTGACTTGAGAAGTAGTTTGGCTAAAGATAGACATGTTTTTATATCTCTCTATATAGTCAGACAGAAAAAAGGGTAGCATTACCAACGGAAATCTGTGGTTTGATATATTATGAAGGAGTATTTTGACAATAGCTTATGAACTGATTTGTCCTTTACTGTTTTAAGCTTCTGTGTTATTTTCATCTCTTTTCAGTTACTGCATTTGAAATAATGCCTTTATCACCAATATTAGACATAGGATTGTATCTTAATGTGCAGTATTTTATGAAGCAGCAAAGTTACCAAAAATGCACAATGCTGCTTTTATCCATATGACTGCAGAATCTGAGGCCTTAAGAGACATTTGTGTTCTTGCACAATTTGTCGCCTTTCCTTTAAGCCAAGTATAAGCATAGTAATCAACTTTCTTATTTTTCATTATTTTTTGTGGAGGATATTTCTCAGGAGTCCATTAATTTTGGTATCACATAGCTGATCTCATGGATAAACTACTTGTTTATGGATGCTGAATGTCTAAATAATCAAGAGACCAGAATATAAAATATATTATGAAGGAATTTTTTTCTTGAGATAGAAAGTTCTCGTATAAGCATGAATGTTAACTGTTGACTACATTGTCAGCTAGACAGAGCTTTTAAATGAAAATGTTTAAGAATCATTTTGCTACAGGATAACGTTGATTTTAAAAAACTTTCCTCCGTGCCCCTTTCTGCCCTCCACCGGCTCTTTCTGGTACACATGATTTTGATAAAGCTTTTCTTTTTTAAAATGTGGTTCTAAAATACAAGACATGCTCTAGCTGTTTCCCAGACTATCTGTATCTTTTATGGAGATTTTAAAAAGGTATAGTCACAGTAAGGTTTTTAATCAAATTCATTTACATTAGTATTTTTCATTCATTCGCTGCATAGGTGATAAGGTAGTGCTGTACTACTTGATCTATAAACACAGGTAAAAGGAGGTCCATGTCTTGCAAAAATAAAAAAAGCTAACTGTAAAGCTGTAAAGAATCAGAGAAACAGAATGCAGTACGATGGTGCCACAATCCTGGCTGGCAGAGTGGGCTGTAGTGTCAGTGTTGTAACAGCCTTTGTTGTGATTCTGACAGCATGAGGAAAGTGAATTTTAAGGGGCAGTTTCAAGAAGGCTAGCACTTTAGGTTTGCCAGCTTTTAGAACTGTCTTCTCCATTAAATGGGCTTTGGAGGCTTCCAGCCTGGTCTGAGAAGTAGAAAGTGGTGTCTTAATGTTGAGGTAGAGAATGGGATAGGACAAGAGGGCTGTGGAAATGAAGAAAGCTTATGTTTATGCAATAAGGAAAATGATGCAAATGGCTTTAGAATAGCACTGATGGAGTACAGCAGAACTTCCTTGGGGCTTTACGTAGTTGCGCTGGGGTTCAGAATGAAAAGGATGGAAACGTTATTAAGTTACGCAACAGCATGCTGCTTCCCTGAGATGATCCGTAGGATCCGTAGTGTAGCAGCCATTGCTAATGGGGCTCTGCAGTATACTTATCTGCACTGATAAACCTCTTCTTTGGTGGTAGTCACATTTGGAATGGATTTGAGCAGTGCAAAACTGCACTCATCTAGGCCGAACCAAGAAATTCTCCCATGCAGAAGCCAGGATGGCATTTTTTTTTTTTTTTTATAAAAAGATGTGAAGAGCTGTATTTTAGAGATGCTATGCAAAAGGTGTCTGTGGACCAACAAGGTGAAGGACTTAGCAGAGAGTATGATCAACACAGTGATTAAGTCCAGTTTAGAAGGCTGAGCTGCAGGTGGATATTACTATAGGCAGTAGTCATGAGCTGCAGGTGGATATTACCATAGGCAGTAGTCATGAAAGATATTTTTAAAAAGCAGAGAGGAGGTGGGGGGG